>WSTG01000867.1:0-13160 GCA_019616325.1 Ceratobasidium sp. 394
TCGGGCACAATAGTGTTTTGGACGGCAAAATCGAGGTTGATGCGTTCCAACAGGTGAAGCTCTTGTGCGCCGTCATGACTATGATTCAGGCCAGCAAGAACGGTTTCAAGGTCGTTCCCAAGCAGCAACTACGAATAAATGCGTGTCAACCCAACCCGACCGCGCAAAAAACACTAAGAACTTACCTGCGCAGAGTGCAACTTGACCGAGAACCGATCATACATCAACGACTCCAAATGAGTGTAATCGTCCTCGGTATACTGACGCTTCTTCTTTTCGTCGATCGCGCGCATTGCGCTCTTGGATACCAGCTCGCTGACGATCGAGATGTGACCAGCGTCCAGAATAACATGTTGGCATTGTTTGACCGTCACGTCCTCTGGGATAATGATAATGGGCGCCTGCAAGTCCATCTTGACATCGATCGTCTTGTGCTTTTGCAACGCATATTCCAAGCCGGCACGCGTCTCCTTTCTCAACCCCTCGAGCGTCTCTCCAGCAGCGTTCAGGAGAGCACCAACGGATTCGAGCTGACTCTCCGGAGGCTTGAGGAATCGGTAGATCGCCTCGACGTATCCACGATGATAGACAATCTCCATGTACCGCATCCGCACCGTTAGTCCAGTGTCCGCGCGGTTATCCAGCGGGTTGTTCTCGAACTTGATGTACAGGAACGGATCCTCCACCTCCTCGGGCGCCTCATTTTCGGCTTCGTCCTCGGTTTCCGGCTCGTCGTGCATCTCGTCGCCAGCCACACTGTCATGTTCCGCTACGCTCTCGTCTCCAGCCACACTACCCCGGTCGCCCAGTGACGCCCCCCAATTGTCCTTTGAACCTTTATCAGGTGTCGATACGGTCTTGCTCTCGTCCATCGTCACTTTGCGATGACTCTCCTTGACCTTCACAATCTGCGGATGAATCGACCCAACCTGCGTCCCGTCATGCACCCCAAACCCGCCAAGCTGAACCACGGCATCCATGCTATCCGGGCGCTGCACCACATCCGCCTTGAACCCGTCAAATACGACCGAGATCATGTCGCCTTCAGTCTTGAGCTGCGACGAGCGCAACGCAAACGAGCCGCGTTTGAGCTGAGCCGATATGCGCATCTTCATCGCATCGCGCGGAGCCTCGAAAGATGCGGCGACAGCGGCTTTCTCGTCATAGTCGATGGCTTGGTAGAGTTCTTTGCGTTGCTCGTCGCTCATGGATTCGAGGCCGAGCGTATCCTCCTCTTCATGTTTCTGTTCGGTGGTTTTGCCGGTTCCCAGGAGCCAGGACGTCCAACCGCCCGTGCTCGAAGAGGCTTTAGCAGCTGCGGGCGGGTGGGCCGCCTCTTCCGCCTTGCGTGAGGCGCGCTCTTTTCGCAACTCGGATCGGGCAATGGACCGGTAGAAACGAATATCCTCATATACTAGTGCCCTTTCGAGTTCCTCGAATGCGGCTAGATCCTATACGTAGAGCTCAGTTGGCTACCCAAAGCCAATAGGTGCCGGGCTTACCTCTCCGACCAAGGTTTTGTTCTTATCCAGTTCCCTCTTCTTGAATAATTCGACGTAGCGCTTTCGATCATCCCGTCGCTTCGCAAAATGGGTCCAAGTCCACTTGTGGTTCTTTTCGTGAACCTCACGTAGGATCATCTTTCCGGCAAACTGGAGCATCGCTCGAGCTTTATTCTCCTTGAGCGCCTCTTCGGTAGGCTTGAATGCGCGATACTAGGAGCAATTGGACGCATCAGGCCAGGCTGAGAAAGCGATCGACTGAAAACAAACCTGCTGCTGTCGTAGGTAAAAATGGTACATATCGACCATGGAGATAGCATCGCGATACTGGTCGTCGTCGACAACAAACCCGATCTCATCAAAGAGCAATTGCACGTCGTTCTTCGGGGTCTCGCTATCGAACTTTGGGTTCATGATGACCTAAGCCCGCAGATACGCGTTAACCAGTGGTAGAAATCATCAAATTATCGGAATACATACCCTACCCTGCCCAGTGACTGGTTTCAAGATAAATTGATGATCGGGGGGAGGTTGATCGTGGTGGGAAATCTACTCAAAACATAAGTGACACATATCAGGAATAAAACCAAAACGACTCACCCCCGCTTTGAATTTTGGCATAGCTTCTGCAAAAGGGAGCCCAGCCATACTCGTCATATCGGTATTGAAGTAGGCGGAGAGGGACTCCAGAGTCGCAAGCTGATAAATATAGGCGCTAAGTGGGTGCAATACCGCGGCTATATATCCATTCACCTTGTGAATACCACCCTTGGTGTCCTGGATGAAGGTTGGAACCCATTTCTCGTTGACTGACTGTGCAGTGAACCCCGCAAGGGTAATCCCAGCCGAGAATGGATGCTATAGCCAAATAATTAAAGGAGCAGCAACAACCAGAATGATACGAAACGTACTCCGGGTGCACTGATCGAATCTTCGTACCGAATATGGATATTCTTGACCGTAACTTGGACATTATTGACGATGCGGGTGGTCATACTCTCGATCAGGCCCTGTTGCTGTTGAGCAGTGTCTGGAAGGAGACATAAATCCAACAATCATCAACGGAGGTAGAATGAACAGACTCTTGTCAGCCAGGTCGGCGGCTTGGCCTTTCATACGTAGGATTTCTGCGGCGTTCAGACGCTCTTGTTTCGTGGCTTGTTTTCGCTCTTCATTTTCCGCAGCATCAAACTGCAGGGCTACCATTAATAAATGTTGCATACCAGGACAGTGGAGGGGACTAACGGTGCTCTCGGCAGCGGGTACGGCAAGCAAATAGACATCCTCAATAAATACCTCGACTGGCTTTCCGGTAATATTTTGCCACGGGATAGTAAGAGTAAAGGTACCGACATAACCTAGTCATCCAAAGGCAATAAGTACAGATTAGAGTCATTCAAGGTAATTTTACGTACCCTCCAAAACGTCCACCGGCAATCTAAACTTGTCTAGCGCTTCTTTTTTGAGCTTGAGGCCGCGTAATGAAAGTGAACCTGGGCACACAAGCTCGAGTTACACCACCGACACTAAAAATAACTCCACCGGACCTTGCCAAACTCCGTACTGCAATTGATTAAGGTCCATATTCTCGACATAGGGGGCCAAGAATCGATTTAGAAGCTACCCGAGGGTCAACCAAATGACTACGAGCGCCAAACCAGTCTACTAACTGCATGAAGGGCCTCCTTGCCCGTCGTGAGAAACGACCACACCATGGCGGTCGAGGGGTGCTCAAGTGGCTAGTCGTCGAACAGTTGGGGTACGATATCTCGGCGCTTAGCATCGTAGGTCACTGGTGACGTCAAATGGCGATCGGTTGGAAATAGCTGACATAAGCTTCGTAAGCGCCGTGGAACTTCCCAGACTCGACGGGAACCAACGGGAACAGGCCGGAAAATGCGATTGCGTTCGAGCATCATGCGATCATGAGAAACGGACAAGGCCCGCCTATAAATACAGGCCTAGTCGCCGCTATGCTCGCCATCTACCTTCCTCTCCCAACGACGACATGAACTTTGAGTTCACAGACAAGACCGAGCAGACCATCGCTGTACGTCCCCTAGACTCGCACATTACATTCTCATTAACTCTTTCGCCAGGCTGCTATTCAGTCGGCAAAAGACCATGCAAACGCCCAGGTCTCCCCCATTCACCTCGCCAACACCCTGCTAAACGAAGCCGGGGAGACTGGCGGCGCATCACTATTTGCGTCAGTCATATCTAAATCGGGTGGCGATCAGGTAAGTGGCAAAGCGTTGTTGCACTCACACCGATACTAACATGCCCGGCGCAGGCCATGGTAAACCGAGCCCTCCAGAAGCAACTCGTGCGACTACCGACGCAGGACCCTCCTCCCGATGACACCACCATGAGCTCGGCGACGCTCAAGGTCTTGCGCGAGGCCCAGTCGATACAAAAGGATATGGTGGATACCCTCTCACACTCCCCCGGATGCATACTGATACATTTACCCTAGCACGACTCGTACATTGCACAAGACCACCTTATCCTCGCGCTCATCAAAGACCCCACCATCACCGCTGCTCTCAAAGAATCCTCCCTCACCCCGGCCGCCATCAAAACCGCCGTCCAGCAGACCCGCGGCAACCGACGCGTCGAGAGCAAAAACGCCGAGCAGGGATTCGACGCACTCACCAAGTACGCCGTTGACCTTACCGCACTCGCCGAAGAGGGCAAGATCGACCCTGTTATTGGACGCGACAACGAGATTCGGCGTGCTATTCGAATCCTTTGCCGGCGCACGAAGAACAACCCGGTGCTTATCGGCGAGCCGGGTGTGGGAAAGACGGCGATCGCAGAGGGACTAGCGCAGCGGATCGTCAACCGTGATGTCCCCGCCTCGCTCCTTGGACGCTTGTTCAGCTTGGACATGGGCGCGTTGATGGCGGGTGCCAAATACAAGGGCGAGTACGAGGAACGCGTCAAGTCCGTCCTGAGCGAGATCGAAAAGAAAGGCGAGGAAGGCGTGGGGATTATCCTCTTCATCGACGAGCTGCACCTCATCATGGCCGGCAGCGGGAGCTCGAGCGGCGGAATGGGTACGCATACACCTTCACATTCGGTCCTAGACCACCACTAACATCATCTTCGCAGATGCCGCGAACCTCCTCAAGCCTCTCCTTGCACGCGGTAAACTCCGCTGTATTGGCGCAACGACCTACGCCGAGTACCGCCAGTACATCGAAAAGGATGCCGCCTTCGAACGCCGCTTCGCCCAAGTCATTGTCAACGAGCCTTCGGTACCCGATACGATCAGCATCCTCCGCGGGATCCGTGAACGCTATGAAGTCCATCACGGCGTGCGCATCCTCGACCCAGCGCTCGTCCAGGCGGCTACGCTCGCGCATCGATACCTCACTAGTCGTCGCTTGCCTGACTCTGCGATCGATCTGGTCGACGAGGCATGTGCGAGTGTACGGGTGACGCGCGAGACGAGCCCGGAGGAAATCGACAAGCTCGAGAGGAAGAAGCTCGAACTGGAGATTGAGATCCACGCGTTGGAGGTAAGCCCAGATCTCTCTTGCTGTATTTCATCCCGCTAATGTGTTATTTAGCGCGAGAAAGACTCACTAAGCCGGGAGCGTCTCGCCTCGGCCAAGAAAGCCATCGCCGACCTCGAAGACCAGCTCCAACCGCTCAAAGCCGCCTACGAAAACGAAAAACGCCGAGGCAACGAGCTGAACGAAGTCCGCAAGAAGATCGACGAGCTCAAGGCCAAAGCCGACGACGCCGAGCGCCGCTACGACATCCAGACCGCCTCGGACCTGCGCTATTATGCCATCCCGGACCTCCAGAAACGTCTCGAGGCGCTCGAGCGCCAAAAAGACGCAGAAGAACCCTCGGCGAGCGATGCGGTCACGCCCGAGGCGATTGCTGAAATTGTCTCGCGCTGGACTTCGATCCCGGTGACGAGGCTGATGTCGACCGAGCGGGAGAAGCTGCTGAGGATGGAAAAGATCCTGACGGAGAGTGTGGTTGGACAACCCGAGGCGGTCAAGGCGGTTGCGAACGCGATTCGGCTGTCACGTAGCGGGTTGGCCAACGCTAATCGTCCGATCGCGTCGTTCTTGATGGCCGGTCCGTCTGGTACGGGCAAGACACTACTGAGCAAGACTGTAAGCCTACATGTCGACCTACCAAGACGCATATACTGACTCTTTTCCTTAGCTCGCAACCCTCCTGTTCGACTCTCCCGACGCAATGATTCGCATCGACGGCTCCGAATACTCTGAAAAGCACTCGATTTCCCGTCTCATCGGCGCTCCTCCCGGCTACGTCGGACACGACAGCGGAGGACAGCTGACCGAATACGTTCGCCGCAAGCCATACAGCATCGTGCTCATCGACGAGATCGAAAAAGCCTCGCGCGAGTTTGTCACACTTTTCTTGCAGGTCCTCGATGACGGTCGCTTGACGGATGGGCAAGGGCGAGTCGTGGACTTTAGGAATACGGTGGTGATTATGACGTCGAACCTGGGTGCGGCGTATCTGAACGATATGGGCGAGGGTCCGGTGAAAAGCGAGGCGAGGACGCTGGTTATGGGCGCTATTCAATCGCATTTCCCACCCGAGTTTGTGAACCGTATCGACGAGATTATCATCTTCGTGAGTCTATTACCATGTCTGCTCTCAACACTCCTTGCTGATTTGCTTCTCTAGCGCTCTCTATCCCGCGGCAACGTCATGAAGATCGTTGACATCCGCCTCAAAGAGCTGGAACAACGCATCGCCGACCGCAAACTCCGCATAGTCCTCGAACCCGAGGCAAAGCACTACCTCGGCTCGATCGGGTACTCGCCTATCTACGGCGCGCGTCCGCTGAACCGTGTGATCCAGCAAGAGTTGCTCAACCCGCTCTCGCTCCTGATCCTCGAGGAACGTATTCGGGACGGCGAGGTCGTCAACGTCAAGTTTGACGGCCCACATAATCGCCTGTACATCGTTCCGAACCACGAGGGAACTGGCGTGATGTACGACGATGAGATGGATTATGACGATGGAGACTTGGAGATTGAAGAAATGGATTAAACCGGATGTAATCATGTAAAATAGTTGTAGCTTTCGAATAAGATTGTATGTTCGCTTATTGTGACTATATGCGCGAGCGACTGCCGAGACAGTGGTTATGGTCAAGTACGAATTGTATTGCGCTAAATATATGCGATGTACTGCGAGTCGCAGCTCTAAATATGCTGCAACAAGGCGTTGTACCGACCAATTGCGAGGGTGCTCGAGCTAGCGCGAGATTCATTGTAAGTCCTCGATCTCTTCGAGGTGCGGGCCAGGATATCCCCCAGGAATTGAGGCTAGATTCGACCGCAACATCTTTTGGTACTTGTATTCCCACGTATCTGTCACAGGGAATGTATTATACCGCCTATTGAGTCGGATGTTAGCACGGCGATTTTTAACAGCACAGCAGACAATCTAGAAAACGCGCACACTGAATAAGCGACCCGTACAAGAAGTTCATCGGACTCGGGTGTGGAAACACGAGGATCCGGGTTGGAGCTCACGAACCCCCAAAACTCCCGAATATTAGACCGGGAAGAAGGGTTTCGATGGAAGTATAGTGGCCCGGCAATGTTTTTGCTGGACTCAGATAGGTAAATGATTACTCTACCCGACAAAGAGCAGCCTGTCCAGAATAGGTGTGAGTTGGTATCATGCAAAAGGGGTATGCACCGACGGACAGTAGTGGAGCGTGTCGTCCATGCCCGACCCATATTCGCCTACAGCCAGTCGTGCATGCATTGCATAATCACAGAAACTGAAGAAAAATTCGTCGCATTCCCAGCGGATAAACACTTCCTCGCAGCTGCACAGCGCATAGCTGAACTGTTGTCAGTATTACCCTATATTTGCCAGTGGCGGTAAATGTTGACCTGTACCACTGGTCACCTGTAACCCAATTCGTTTCCCTTGCATGGCGTTTGAATCTCCAGCCAGAACATGTAGTAGAATGCTAGAATCAACAACGCACTGGGTCAGTGCCGGCTATAACTTGTCAAGCCCCTGGCCCCAATGACCTACGTGTATATCGTGCACCAATCCTTCTTCCACGGAATCCCAGGAGTATTGCTCCTCGTGCCAGACGCGAAAATGCTCAGCAGGAGGTCTGAGTACTCGTCCGACATCTCCCAGGCCAATTGTGAAATGAGGGGGGTGGTTCCGTGACCTCCAGCTGCGGGCTACGCGGATACTAGAGAGCGCTTTGCATTCGGAAGCTATGCGCGCAACCTCCAGTTTCGTGAATCTCATCAAACCTAAAGAGGCGACAGAATCAATGAATCTTGGTACGTTCGATTCCGAAGAGTGCCAGTTGCCGCTCAATACATCCACCGTGAACCTTCCGACAGAATCCAAGCTTCTAGACCTAATTTGCTAAGGCAAAATTACGGAGAGTTGCGCGTGAGTAGTTGGCCTCTAAGCACATTGGATACAGCTCACAAGCAGGGTGTCGGCTGTGCCCCAATTTAAACCATCAAAGCTGGGATAAACAGTGGGATGTCCATCTAGCCCAACCGTAATGTCGCTATCCTAAAAAACGAAGGGTCAGTCACTCAGTGGTTCCCAACATAATTCTACTTGCAACTTGTATGTATGCTGTGAGTCCGGACGGAATGAATTTGGCTGCTTCCTTGAGCGTCATCGTGGTATGATTGGCCAAAAAAGAAAGTTCCCAGTAGTAATGTCCCAACTCACTTGCAGCCCACGGAGCTATTGTGTGCATCGTAAGTAAGTGTACCTATCAATGGTAGCTACTTACACATTTGACCAGGGCAACACCAGTATCTACATAGGATAAAAACTGTTCGAGTGGAATTCCACCTGTGAGGCATTGTATCAGCATGGTGATACTTTTCCCGAAAGGACAGAGAGTAGTAGTCGTACGACTAACCCATTGCAACTATGAAGCCGTTTATCCCATAGTACCCCTTCGTGATGCCAATCACACTTGCAATATTCTCGTGTCTGACAATAATAATCGTCAGAGAGGCTAGACGAGAGACCTCAGGCGGGAAATACATACATAGAGCTAGACAAGCGTTTCAGCTCCTCTTCAGCAACCTAACACCCATTAGCTCGAAAAATGCTGAAGTTTTACACAAAGGGATTACTTTGGAAGCGTTGCCGTTGTATGAGTTTGAGCAGTAGGTCTTGTATACGACAGACAATTTCCCGAGCTGACCGTGGTGAGTGCTGACGACGACTGCGCCATCCGGATTTACAGCCGGTCCGCTCGGTTGATCAATATGCTTTGAGGTTGGGCGACCCGGCAAAGTCGACCTCGATAACAGCTCTTGTCTGGTTATTTCGTGAGCGTATCTTGTTGGGAACTATATAGGACGCATTGAGGCACATGTGCATGAAAATGGGCGCAACGTACGTTGTCTATTGGGCTGTTCTTGGTCTGAACAGATCGAGAAAGCATTCGTAACTGTATCCCCCATGAGTACACGTCGGAAAAAACAATATTGCACAAGCTGCACTCACCTGAGTCTCTTCCACAAGCCCATTTACCTCATCACGGAGATTGTCCAATAAGCATTGCCTTTGCTCGGCGCCTAATATGCCGATTCGAGACTGCCGCTTGCTCTCATTCTCAAATATCTCTTTAATTTGAAGCAGTTTTCTAGAACGAGCGAGTAAGATACAGCCCAAGGCGCAGGTGAGTTTAATCACACCTACCGAGAAATCTCCGTGAAATCAAGGTACTGTGGCTCGCCGAACTCGTGAAGAACATGCATTAGGCGCTCAACACGCGTAAGCAGCAGCGTACATTGTTCATCATTGTAGCCTTGCATCTGCAAGTAGCTGGAAAATGAGTTCGTGATACGTAAGTATTAGAGTGAGGCGTGAACACACCTTCACGCCATCTATCAGGCCCCTGACACCATGTTGTAACTCGGCAAATCCAGGCAGCGGTATTTCGATAGCGTGCAGTGGATCATACACCGCAGAACGCCACGCAGAAACCGAGACCTTGGAGGAAGCAGTCTTGCCGCCTTTGGATTTGCGGAACATCGTTACTAATTAGCCTCTGGGTTGCAGTAAGAACGACAGATTGATTTTACGAGCAATTTATAAATGAGTGCCTACTTGTTGAAGAACAATCCGTTAGGGAGAGCTGTGCGGGAATGGCGACCAGCAACCGTGTGCAAGCGCTTGGTCATGTGATATTAGCGCCGAACCCAAACTAATGCAAACTCAACCTCTTCCCAGCGCGTGTCAGTTTCAGACGTTGACAGCTTTAGGCGTCAAAATGCTTACATTATCTCGGTCACTACTCCCACTACCGGCCGTCTTAAAGGGGAGAGAATATCAACTTAAGTTGTTGCAGGGACAAGGGAGATATTTGCGCATTTAGTCTATCCTCCCACTTTTGGCGCACGGCCGCTAAATCGCTTGATCCAGCAACAATTGCTATATATATTGTCACACCTTATCCTGGAGAACCGCATGCGCATGGAGAAATCGTCAATGTCAAGCTGGACAAACCAAGAACCAGCTTCATGTCGATCCAACCACGAGGGCTGAAATGAATCATGTAAAACAGATGTCGCTCTTGAGTAAAACTGTGCCATTATGTTCAAAAACAATTGCAACAGCAAAAGGTTTGCACCAGGCACGGGCCAGTAGCGCGTCTGGAAACACCCCCTTGTCTCGATGGACAGCCTCGGCCGCTCGGTGGTGCTGCGGAGTTGACTCCCTGACAAATCACCGGGCGATTACGGAAGATCCGGCCACGTGCTGCCACGCGGTGGAAATTCAGACCAAGACGTCTGCGAGGGGAGGGTTTCGAACCAGCGCACAGCTGACTAATCCGTTCAAGTCACCACAGTGCATTCCCGATTGCGCCATTACAGCGTGCTTAAAGTTCAACTCCTCGCACCACGACTCTATCCCTCACACCACTTGCATTCTACCATAGGTATAGACAAACGAAGTATGCCAGCCAAGATACATGGTATATACATGCGCGACACCAATAAAGCCAAGGCTAAGACGTATAAAAAAACCAACAAGAAACAACGAGCGCGGCTGTCGACAACAAAAAAAGACTAAAAACTAAAGAGTAACGAGCGACCGGTTAATGAACAATGGTATATCTGTTTCAGCGTAAAAGAGATGCAACCGCTTTGCGGGATGAACGAAGGTGGATATCGACAGCCCAACTGTCGAGCGGAGACCAGAGAGCAACACAACCAAACCGGGATTTTTTCAAACAGCACGTGCCGTGCCGACTGCAGTCGCTTCGCTCACCGCCGGCGATGGCATCCTGGCGCCACTCTTCCTATGCATCCGCCGACCCATGATCCGCTTCGTATCCTCGTCGCTCCCGCTGTCCGAGCGCAGACCACGGGCAGTTTCAGACACTGCGCTCAAGTACGAGTCATCCGAGTCTTCAGCAATTCCACGGCTGGGCGTCAACGGTGTTAGGGGCATCCTAGGCGAGCCTTGAGTCTGGGGGAAAGCCATGACGTCGAGAAACGGCTTGGCGATCGTGTTAAGGTCTGTCGAGTCGATCGACGACCGCTCGGGGGTGGCGGTCATCCCAGCGCGAATAGGTATTTTGGGCACAACCTCGTTCCCATGACCGACCACAGAACCATTCGGTGTTCCGGACGCGGGAGTCTTGGGAATGGGCGGCACGGCGTCCTTGACCGCCATCAACGCCTCACGTGCAGCTCGAATTGACGCAGACGATCGAGAGCGGCGCCGTTTCGGGGTAGCTCCTTCAGCCAGCCGGCTGGCCCCGCGAGGTGTGCGCACACGACGGGCAGCCGAGTCGCCCTCGCTCAGGACGCGCTGGATCGAGTCTGCCTCGCTGGCGCTTCCGCTCGTGACGGAGTGACTGCGGCGCTGACGGTGATCGGCAAGTGCACTCTCAAGCTGAAAAGCGATCTTTTAGACAGAGCACAAAATAGCTGTGCTCTAGACTCACCTTTTGTTGGATCTGGTGCACCTTCATCGCGACCACATCGCTCCTCTCCGTGATCCCCTGGTCAACGGCCACAAACCCATCCACGCCCTCGTGCTTTACCATCGAAAACCTGCGTGCTCCAAGCGGAACAGCCAACGTCGGGTCCTCTCCCTCCTTGGCCAAGGCCGATGAAATATCAACGCCGACTCGAGTAGCCTCATCAGAAGCATCGTCCGCAAGCGTTGTCGCAGTTGCCATCGACCTCAGCTGGCGCGAACTGGCTCCGTCACTCAACGACCCAGAGCCAAACGACTGCCCGCTAGCATGTCTCAAGCCCGGTCCGCTCTCGACGTGCCTCAACCCCTGGACACTAGCATGACCAACGCCAATAGCCGAGTGTCCTTGCATCCCAGAGTTCTCCCCGCTAGCATCGCTCAGAGCCGATCCGGGTCGCGAGTAGTCTGAAAAACCTTCACCGTCGCTGAATGCCATCGACGCCAACGCGCGCTCGATTTGCGCCTCGACTTCGGCAACCATCTGCGTGCGCTCGCGCTCCATTTCATCCATGTTACGCTTCATCGTCTCGAGCTCGACAAGGGCCGCCTGATGGGCTTCCTCCTTTGCATGCAGCTCTGCGCGATTCGTCAGCATCAGTCGAACGAGGTCCGCGAGTACATACCTGCGGCAAGCCGTTCCTTCTCCTGCGTGCTCACATTAACCAACCCACTCAACCTCCTACTCTCCCTCTGCTCCTTCCCAATCTTCGCCCTCAACTCGGCAGCCTCCGCGCTCAACTTCTCCGCATACCCCTCAAACGCCACAAACTTTTCCCTCCAAAGCTCACTCTCGCCCATCAAGAAATTCAACCGACGACTCAACCGCCCAATCTTGGTTTCCAAGTCATCCCGCGCGTCCACAAATGCAGTCGCCCGCTTCCGGATCGAACGTTGCACGAGCTGCTCGGCTGCGCTCAGCTGGGCCTGACGCCGGCCCATACCCATTAGCGTCAGACGTTTCAGCAACGACGGCTTGCGCGACTTGTCCTTGAGCACCGCGTCAAAGGCCTGCAAAACCTTGGCCTGGTGCCACCATTCGGGCGGCTTGATACTCTCTGCGACAACCGCCGTCGAGCTTCCGCGTTTGGTTTGTATCTTGCACAGCGGGCGGAACCGGCCAGCTGGAAACGCCTCTTTGAACTCGGGCGGAACAGCATTGTCGGGGTGGTAGAATTGGTCAAACGCGCCAAGGAGGATTTTCCGGAGCTTGTCACGCTGCTGCTTGGTCGAGACGACACCATTGGGGGGTGAGGAACAGTTGACATAGTTGATGTCCCTGAGTAAACAGTTAGCGCGTGATGATCCGAAATGAATAGAGTCGAGTGGGTCAATATTCAAGATATCGATTTAATGTCGAATCACCCCACGATCAGGCCAACACCCAAACAAAGCAATATACTCACAGATCGACCACGCAAACCTCGGGCGATGTTCGAGCGATGTACCGTGCCTCGGTACTCAATCCCATCAACCATGGACCAGGGTCCTCCAAGTAAATCCTCGCATCGCGTGCATGAACGATGGGTAGAGTGATGCCACTCCATCCGCGCATCTCGACGAGATAACGAATGGTCGAGACAGCAATACCGAGCATGGCCGGGTGGCGAGAAAGGAACAAGATTCTCCCAGTTGGGGCAAGAGCGAGCTGAAACC
>WSTG01000868.1:0-13143 GCA_019616325.1 Ceratobasidium sp. 394
AAAGTCGAGCGGTTGTATTCGGGGTTCTGGGTACGGCAGGATGGTTTCGCCTACTATTAATGTGAGTCCTTTCCTTCAGTTTGCTGGCTATGGCATGCATTATTGTGCGCATGTATACCCCGATCCCGATTCTCACGCCGTCCGCCCATTTAATCCCGAACGAGAAGCTCACGTCCAACTCTGCTTGATGTACAGGTCGTGCGATACACTGCGCTTGCGTCCGGGATATTCTACGGTATTGCGCATCGACGGACTCTTCAGACCCGACTGGATACCCAGCGCGCACACGAGGAGGAGATCAGACACGAGCGGCTGCTGAGCCAGGCCAAGGAGGCGTGGAGGAAAAAGAATGATCCGTCCTTGTCGAACTGTGAGCACATCTTTCTTGTTCTTGGAGGGTTTATTAAATGGGGTTTGGTTGGGTGTAGTGATTACGGATCCGGACGACCCAAAATTCGATGTAGAGAAATTGATTGCAAAGTACGAGGGGGATTCCAAGTGAGGCGGATAGAGGGTGGTGTAACACGAAAATGCGGAGAGGTGTGGGTGGGGTGTATGTATCAGGACCTCACGGTGTATAGACGCTTTGGAATCATTCGCGTTTTTCTTTAGGGGAATTAGTGTGCGATATTGTTGAGTCTACCCTGGGTTGACTGATACTCAGAACGATCGGGGTGTATTTTTTGTGAAGCTGACCCTTGCGCATCATGGCGATCAGGGTTTAAATAGACATATCCGAGGCATCTCAGGTTGACACAAGTTTATAATTTGGGTTTGCTGCATGCGGTAATTCATACTTTCATAAGCTTCACGACAATGCTTTACCCAAGCACTCTCACTTGGCAAGCAGCTTCTGAACCTTGCCATCGCGACGCGCTGCCTGGAAGGCATCGTTTCCGCCGACATGCTCTTGAGCTAGCAAAAATCCAATTAATTCAGCGTGTAATTGCAAAGGAGGTGTTTAGCTTACAGATGAAGATGTTGGGTACAGTGCGTTGGCCAGTCTTTTCTAGGAGGTAATTTTGCATCTCAGTGCCATCATCCCGCTCGTCGAGCCTGTCACAACGAGTTGAAGATATGCAACCGAGTCGCACAACCGTGGGAACTTACTCGTAGACGATAACATCCTCGACGCCGAGATCGCTGATGCCTTGTTTGGCAGCCCTGCAGTACGGGCAGTACGACTTGGAGAACACGGCGACCTTGTGGCCCGCGATGGCAGCCTACAGCCATCTTGAGCGTCGAGGGTTATCGTGTAGACCGGAATGAACTCACCTCGACTGTATCCTTGGCACCCATTTGTAGTTTCTGGTATTCGGTAGGACCGGAAGATGAAGTTGCAAAGCAAGACAGAATGAACGCAGAGGTGGTGGGTCTGAGGGGCGGACCTCGAAGGACGGTGCTTATAAAGGGACGGAGGAGCATGCGTTAGGCTCGATGATGAGCAATCGGAGCTTGTGATACGCGAATCTAGGCTACATCTGACTAAAGATATGATGGCGCAAGTGAGTGCAAAGCGCAAGAAATTATTAACCGCCCAAGTCACGTGCTTGATCACATGACTTGCTATTCGCCTTCTTCATCTGCCTCGTGGATTCATCGACGACAGCTACCGAGCTCGATTTTGTCCTCGTTTTAGGCCTTGATCTACCGCGCAAACGCGAATCCGCAGCAACAACAATGGTCATCATCGACCCACCCAAGGATCCCCACGGGCCTCCTCCGGTGAGCATCACTCGCCCAGCGCTAGAGCCACTTTTTGACTTTTGCACTTTGCGTTTTGCCCAGGCTCCACAACAGGCGCTTGCCCCGCCCCCTTATGCTCCCCTCTCCCCTCGCAGCGCGCATCTGAACTCGCCACCTCTACGCTCGCCCGGTGTCCGAGCTCCCCCTTCCCCCTTCTCTGCCCCAGCATCCAACTTCCTCACTGTCAAGCGCGAAAAGGCAGACATCACGGGCTCATGGAACATCAACACCTCGCTCCCCTTTCCACCCTCGGTCGCACGAACGACCAGCGCAGACTCGGATACTTCCTCCGAGGCAGGCACCACGGACATCTCTTCTGTTCAGCCGTCGAGCGTCTCTTCCGCCGGCATCTCGGGAGCAGTTGCGGGTTCAGCCGCGCACCCGAATCTCAAGTTGTTTTCACCCAGGGGCAAGATCGACGCGGCTATCAGGGTCTCTGGCTCGCCACGCGCATGGATAGAAGGTATTTCGCGTGAGGAGGACGTGACTATTACTTTTGTGAGTGTTTTCCGCTCGTGCATTACATCATGTGGCAGCGGGCGAAGAACTCATTAATCGCCCGAAATAGCCTCCGAATGCAAATGGCGCCTCTCGGGCGCCTATTCGCCTCTTTGCGCGTTCGACAAATGGGACCGTACAAGTCCATTTACCGAGTTCGTTCATGGGCACGTTGCGTGTTCCGAGCGAAACGGTTCTTCCGGCTAGCTTGAAACCCTTGTCGGTGGTTCTTTCACCGTCGGAACCGCCCATCGAACGCCCACCCATTGCAGACGCGTCGCCCGTGAAACCCAAGCTAGGTCTAGGCTTGGGGAGGGCAACATCCGCACCACCTTCCCCTCCGATCACGGCCGCTGCTGGCGAGGAGGTCAGAGGCGAGTCGTATTTGGTCGTTCCCCCGGTGGGCCCCGGTACGCTTGAGGTAGCGCTTGCTGCTGTTTCACCCCCCACTCCAGAACCTCAAGCCGAGGGTTCCCAAGGTGGAATTGTCGAACCAATTCATTCCGGCGGTTCACCCCCCGGAGAAATCGAAAACAAAGGCGACGCGCCCGTACCTGAGGTTGAGGGCTCGATGATTCTGGGGCAGCCGCCTGTGGATACGCCCGCGCAGGAAGAGGAAGCTCCATCTCAACCTCTCGCTAGCCCTCCAGTAACTACGTCTCCGGCTCCCCTCTCTCCGTCAGCGTCCCGGACCTTGTCCTCGCCGCTCACCCCACCTGCCGTTGTCGTCTCTCACCAGCGTTCTACTTCGGTTCAGGAAGCTCAGCCAGCTTCCCCGTCCATTCTTGTAGTGTCTCCTACACCCCATCACCATCGGTCTGTTTCGGCTTCCGTCTGTTCCTTCCATCGACCCCCGTTGTCGACCCATCACACCCATCCGGCTTCAAGTTCTTCTACAAATCTCACAGCCCACCCAAACCGATCCTCTTCAAACCTAACCACTGACCCCACCCTCTCATCCTCAAACCTCGCACTAAACCGCTCAACTTCCAACCTCTCCATTCAACCCACACCAATCCCCGCACCCCCAACCCACTCGCCCTCGGAATCGTCCACACTCTACTTTATCGGCGACCTCCTCCACTCGTCCTACGACACCAACGCGCCTGAAAAATGGGCCGGGGACGAGTTTGTGCTCGATAGCGAGTTTGGACGCGTCAAGGTGTGTGCGTATGGGGAAAAGGCCGAAGTTGGGTGGGCAGAGGATGTGACGAGCAAGGTCAAGGAGGCTGTGGATTGGGGGAGGTGGAAGAATGTGGGGAGTGGTGTCAAGGGGATGCAGATGAGTATGCCCAAGGTTAGTTTGGGGAGTATGGGGAAGAAGTTCAAGTTCAAGTAATGCTTGGTTGGGTGAGGGTGAGATTGAGTGAGGGGGCTCGGGTGATGGTAGACCAAGGTGTTGGTGGTTACCCGCGATTGTCTTGCATACACGATCTTCTCTGTTCTTTTTTTTGCTACAGTGTTTTGTATTCCTGTAATTTGCAGTACGCGCTATCGAAGAATGTATGTTTTGTATTGATTGCCCCATTTGGACGAAAACCTTGGCAAAAAGATAAAGACCACAATCAAGCGCCGTGATCAAAATCGTCAGGCACCATGATCGTGTTTGTCCATGTTGGGTTACTTATTTCAGACATGCGAGATTCAAGACGTTTGCTGTCGTGACGAGCTACAAAGGTCAACCGCACACATGACGTTCGTGACCTCATTCGAGCACACGCCTCACACGCCTACCCCGTGTTCACCCGGATTCTCTGACACGGTTAGACTACAATAGGAGTTTCGCTGGTCCACGGGGCTTGTTAACGCGGCTCACTCCGAGGAACGTGTACAAAAGGTGTTTGGTCTCCATATATTGGATCAAGCACACATTCAATTGAGGATTTTCGCCGTACAAAAGCGTTTGACCTCACCGCTGACCCTCAACGTCATCCTAGTGAACCCAAAGCCGTTCACCGATCGCCCCGCTGTTGAGATAGCCTTTCAATCGCTTTAACCGCTCAACCTTTAGGCTAAAAGTAACTAGCCAGAGTGGAGCGCTCAGATGCCAAGATCAATCTCTGCACAGCGTCAACCGACTTTTCGCCTCCAAATCCGTGGGGCAACCTCGCCGAGGCCATCTGGAAACTTTCACACTGATAGGAGAGAATACATTCAATCGTTAGTCCCAGAAAAACACCGACCCCAAAGCGGGACTCGTTCGATACCAACGAGGGCGGCAAGCAGCTTCAGCCCGACGATATTTCCAATTCATACAAGATTTTCCAATTCATTCCCGAAGCAAATATCAAATCAGAGCAGCCCTGCTCCTGATCGACCACCACGGCCCTATACCTGCTATTTCCGGCTCGAGGCCACGTCGCAAAAAAAGTCGACCAGAAACACCCTCTGACCCTGTGTCGGGCAACTTCCGTGTTCTGCCTTGTTGTCCCAGTCCCACGGACCTTGCTATTAAACGGATCCTCTGACGTACTTGTTGGCCGCTGTTGTTTTGACTGGGGTTGTAAAACGTGTGGCTATCGAATATAACCATTACGGCTCTAGCGCGTGGCGAGGACAAGCTGTCAGACGAGTCTGACGGCGTCGATCGCTCGACCAATTTGCTGTCGGGGCTCGGAGTGCTAATGGGGACAGTCGGTGATGCTTCTCAATAACTTGCGCCTCGTGTGATACTCGAAAATACCCCGCTCGCCGCCGACGTTGAGCGCCTCATGGTAACCTACTCTTGCCTTTAGCGAAGGTGCTCCTGGAAGATCGCAATCTGCGCTGTCAAGAGTGATCGAGGAATATGACGTGGAAGCATACGTGAGTGGCGTTGTCGATCCTCGGTCTTTGACCCAAATCCAGTATCAAAGGACGTTGCGGGATGAAAAGTCTCAGGCGTCCAGGTGGGTCGAGCGTACCGTCGCGTACGTCGCCTATAAGTGGTTTAGCGACCGCTGACATCAGCCAAGCGAGCGTGCGTCTTTAGTACATTATACCGCTCAGATAGTGTGCGAAATATTAACTAATGCCACCATTCAGGACTGGAGATGTGAATTTCCGGCAGAGGTCAACATATGGTATCGACCTTTGCCGTGTCCTTACGCAGCACTAGGTGCTGAGCTGGCTAAGGCCCAACGTAGGATCCGGGCAAAGGAACCGAATAACGGGGTCACAGCCTAGTCGATACACGGGGGGTTCCGCCTAACCAAACTTGAAACCAGCTTAGGCCTGAGTTTGACTTTGGGGTTGTCGGTGTGGGAATGGTGAGGTATGAGGTCAATTGGCGTTGGTCTGATTGATGTTGCTGGCTAACGAATAGCCTTTCCAGGGCATGTTGCATTCTTCAGAGCACATGACCAACGGAGTAGCTGGACGTTTCAGACAGGGGATTTGACTGAGGCGTTGTCGTACCGCTATAAGCGAGCTGGCACTGAAACTGGTACGCAGAACCTTCATTTATTGAATCACCGAGACGCAGAAATTGTGTACACGATTGGAGTACAGAACGTCCATTCACTTCGCATTTCAAACAGACAGACAAGCAGAGTCCAGACTACAGAACAGGAAACACTTGGAGACCCAGGGAAAGGACAAGAACGAGTCGAGCCCCGCCCCCTGGTCCGCTTTCTCTCTTTCGCGCCGACTCCGTTTCGCGCTTAGAGCCCGCAGATCTTGAGCAATTCGATGAAGCCAAGAGTGTGGCATAGGGCGACATAGCTAGTGATTCTGTGCGGGGGAAACCATGCAGTCAGTGCTCCGAACTCGGCCGGGAGAGGGATACTTACGCGATCTTGAGGTCGAGCACGAACTTAGCCTTCACCGCGATGTCGAGGCACAGGGCGAGGAACAGCTTGATGAAGGCAGTGCACGCGATAACGATATCGACGCAGATAGCGAGGGTGATGTTGATGCAGAGGCTGAGCTTCAGCAAAATGTACTACATGCGGACGAGCACCCGTTTATCAGAATGGATCGAGCGACGACACGCGCGGACGAGGGCCAGGCTACTCACGACTATGATCCTGATACAGATGTCGATGCAAACGCTGACGTCGACGGTAGCTCCGCCCTTGACCTTCTCCTGGATAGTGCCGATGCAAGCGTTGATGAGGGTGGCAATCTCGCCCAAGATGGACTTGCAGTCGCAACCGGGAGTCTTGGAGCATGCCGCTGAGCGGTTGGGCGGCGGGGGTGAGTTTAGAGCATGGCAGAAAGCTAGAACGGTGGAGTAGACTTACGAAGAGTGTCGGCTTTGACCTTGATATCGGCCTCGAGCTTGACCAGGAGGTTCTTGCACGGGGTGGTCCAGTCGTAGGTGCGAGCGACGAGCGAGCTGTCGCGGACAGCGAGTTCGCCGGCGCCTGGAGCCGCCACGGGAGCGGGAGCGGCGCAAACGAGCATGCTGAACGAGAGCAGGAAGAACGCGAACGCCGCGAGGCGAGCGAGAGACGACTGGAATTGCATGGCGGACGACGAGGAGAGTGGAAGAGCTGGTGAGTGCTGCGAGGCAGAAGCTGAGAGAGAGCTGGAGACAGGAGACCTGTGCTGGAGAGACTGGGTCGAGCGGGGGGTGGTTTATATAGGGGAGACACCGGATGTATGAGTACCATAAGCGCGTCGACTTCAACGTTTTTTCTCTTTTCCCTTTGCCTGGCACTAGCCCTCGGTGGGCATCCCATTGACTGAGCGACTGTTTGTTTGGCGCGTGCGGAGGCCTGCCTGCAGGTTGATGTGGCTGAATGCGCCCTCGTCATCGTAATATGCATTGAAAACGACATGACGTCGTTTGCGGTCATTTTTTTTTAGGAAAATTCAATTCAATCTGACATGAGCGCTTCACAATACGCTTGGCAAGTCAAGGATGGTCATAGTCATGCTGCCTTCGTTCTTTGATCCGTGCTCCACTCCACTGCTTGTCAAGATCAGGCTCGATCAAATTAATCAGTCACAGGGTCGAGAGCGGTCGATCAGTCTGAAAGTAAACAATCCAAAGTCCACGCAGGAGCAGGTGATGTATTCTCGTCGGACAGCCAGCATTAATCACATAGGGGTAGCCGAGAAGGTTGAAAACGACGTCATATCGTTCCCAGCGCTCATTTCCATGACGGCGCATTCAGTCGCATCAAACTGCAGGCAAGCCTTGCACGCGCCAAACAAACAGTCGCTCAGCCAATGGGTCACCGATCAGGGGTTAGCGTTAGGCAGAGGAGCGGGGCAAGGGAATACGGGAGGCGTCATCCACTCGAGGACACCTAACCCTAACTTAACGCTTTTTTACGTTGCTAAGGCGCCTTTTGAGTGTCTATGCACGTTTTCTTGCCAATAGGAGCCAGTTTATGCGATCAGCCAAAGACACAGTCCTCGATATGGGCTCGTTTATGTACATACCGAGTCAGATTTAAAACATTGTTTTGAATGCAAAGTTGTTAGGTATGTACGTATCTAGGTGTAGTCTGGCGGCATGGAGTATGGATAGGTGTCTGGCTACGACTTCTAAACTCGTTAGTGGCCCACTTGGCTGCTGCTAGACCATTTGAACCGGTCGCATATACGTCAACAAACCGTTGAAATCTTGCTTTGAACCTATTCATACCTTTTTATGAGCAAAATTGAAGTCCTCACTTCCTCATAGACGTTAGGGACATCGACTCAACTGCTTCAAGTTGAATGTTCTTCTTCAGCACGGACTCCTTACTTGAGGGGGCAATATCCCTGTATATTTCATTTGTATAACCCCGGCACCGTTCGATGGGGTTTAGTTCGCAGTGATACTTTGGGAGAAGTATTGCAGGAGACCCGTTCCTTCGAGCCACCCCTTCCAACGTCGAGACACGTGACTGGAAGTCGGGTTAGCCACACGATGCCCGCTGACAGCGGCAATCATCCACCACCCCCTTGCGTTTGGAGTCCTTGCACTCGGCCTGCTTGTCGGCGATGTTTGCAACACCACGCTCCCGAAGGATCATGCCACTCCCTTGAACTAACTGAGTTTTCGGGGTGGTCATCGGGATAATAGAAGAGCTACTGTGTGATATCAGGTGGCCTCCTAGGCTCTATGTGGGCAGTGACTTCTCGCCTTGGAAATTCCGTGAGGTCGGGAAAGCCTCACTTCGGCCCTTTAGCGTATATCGTGTCGAAATGGATTCTGTCGGGCGCTTGGTGTGGGATGGTGCGGTATCATAGACAAACACATGTGCGTGGTTTGGATATCGTTCGTGTGCGATTCTAGGTGCGTTCTCCAGCTGCTCTACAATGAATTTATTCGTAAAACAACCATCTCGATTTTTTCCTGGGCACAGAATGGCCCTTGTGGATGTCCTGATTACTTGCGAGTTCCATCGTTGGTCAACACATTGCAAGACTCACCCGTTTTCCGCACGCAGCCACCCCGTTTCTGCAGATATAAAATCCGCCACCATCATTGAGCATTCTTCTCCCTTCTTGAACGACATTGGGTCCTCGTCATCGAATACCCATACGAATCAAGCGACGGTCGTTTGCGTCAAATGTCGATTCGTCGTGGTGCCAGAGGATGACGGGTGCCTCGCCTGGTTGCAGCATCATCGGTCGCTGGGGGTCTGGGAGCCCATGTTCATCATAGATTATCTGCCGCCGCTCGAGTGCACGCTATGGAGGAAGGAAAAAATCTTGGCGGTAAGCAACGACATCGTCATGCTCGTGCCCATCGAAATATTGACCCTTCGGTTCAACACGCCAGCAGTACCCAGCGTAAGACTTCCAGCTTTGGGCTGTGCGAAGACTACATTTGATTGCGATCCCAA
The DNA here is from genome assembly GCA_019616325.1 of Ceratobasidium sp. 394. Classification (NCBI taxonomy): domain Eukaryota; kingdom Fungi; phylum Basidiomycota; class Agaricomycetes; order Cantharellales; family Ceratobasidiaceae; genus Ceratobasidium; species Ceratobasidium sp. 394. The sequence continues at coordinate 9,012 of WSTG01000868.1, forward strand.
GCCGTGTACGGCTTTCTGGATATTGCAGGAATTCGACCACGTCCTCAGCTTCCGCATATTTGCCGATTTCTGGAGGTGCTGCTTAATCTCGGTAGAGATATCCTCCTATGCAAGCAATGATACATTCCACCACCTAAAGCAGTTCTCCGGTAAGGCTTCCATGGCGATAAATCAACATATCCGTTTCCGAATTGACCTTGCGTGTTTGTCCCCCTCTAGTAGCGCGTTGAGACGCATCAATGAAGGTGACCCTACCTGGTCCAAGGTAATGGTTTAGGCAGGATATCATGACTTCGCATCGTGTTCTGGTAATGCGGTCCAATTCTGCGATGCAAACTACCAGATGCCCAGGGCGTTCGGGGCGTCACATCCGGATTCTTGGGTGCGGTCTTTGCGTCATCAACCATTGTAGGGCGAGCACATAGTTGGCGGTTGGTGAGTTCTTCTTCCGAGTCTGAATGTTCTGCTTGAGTATCTAGATGGTTTAAAAAATGGTGTACAGATGCGGTTTTAAGACAAATTTAATGAGCGCAACCTTACAACAGTGCCATACCCGACTGATCTTGTTGTTGTATGTGATTAATGTTGTCTCCTGGACGATGTAACGGCTCGACGGCCGTACTGCTTGCCTCAGGTTGGCTCTTTTCTGTGTGTAGACACAACCGAGCCCATTTCGAAGACTTTGGCTTTGACTGATCGCATAAATTCGCTCCCGTTGGTGAGAAAACGTGCATATTTATGCTCAAAAAACGCCTTGGCGCCGCACAAAAGCGTTAGGTTAAGGTTAGGTAGCTTCAAGTGGATGATGGCTCCTTCATGTTCAAGTCGACGCGCCTATGGTACATTTGTATTAATTTGCAGCGCGCACTATCGAAGGATATATGTTTTGTATTGATTGCCCCATTGCACGAAAACCTTGGCAAAGATAAGGATCTCAATCAAGCGCCATGATCAGTCACCCAGGCACCGTGATCATGTTTGTCCATGTTGGACTACTTATTTCAGACACGCAAGATTCAAGCCGTTTGCTGTGGTGACCCACTTATAAAGGTCGTCCACACGCGTGACGTTCGTGGTTTTGTCCGAGCACACGCTTACTCCATGTTCATTCGGATTCTCTAACACGGTTAGACTGGTAGGATTTTCGCTGGTTTACGGGGCTTGTTGACGGCACACGCCGAGGAACATGCACAAAGGCTGTCAGCTTCCAGATAGTTGATTGAGCCTATATTCAATTGAGCATTTTTGGCGCACAAAAGTGTTTGACCTCACGACTGACGATAAACGTCATCCTGGTGAGCCCTAAGCCTTTCACCGATCGGTACGTGGTCTGGATAACCTTTCGATCAGTTTAGCCGCTCAACCTTTAGGCTAAAAGTAACTAGCGAGAGTTGCGCGCTCAGATCCCAGGATCAGTCTTTACACAGCGTCAGCCGACTTGTTCACCCTCGAAATCTGTGGGGCAATCTCGCCGAGACCACTTGGGAACGTTCGCACTGATAGGAGAGAAACCATTTGATTGTTAAGTTCCAGAAAAACACTGATCCAAAAGCGGGAGTGGTTCAGTGCCAAGGAGGGCGGCTAGCAGCTTCAGCCCGACCAGATTTCCAATTCATCACGGGAACAAATATCAAATCAGACCAACCCTGCTCCTGTTTGACCACCACTGACCCTATACCCGCTATTTCCGGCTCGAGGCCACGTCGCAAAAGGTCGCTCCGGAATGTTCTAAATGGCTGTGTTGGGTAACTTCCAGGTCCTGCCTATTTGTCCCAGTCTCACGGACATCGCTGCAAACCGGATTCTCTGACGTACTGTTGGCTGTTGCTGTTTTGACTAGGGTTCTGCTACTGATTATAATAGTCTTATGAATCTAGCGCGCAGCGTGGAAAAGCTGCCAGATTCGTCTGCTCGTGTCGGCTACTCGATCCATTTGTGGTCGAAACTCGGACTGCCAGCGGTAACATGTAGTCGGTGGGGCTTCTCAAATAACATGCGCCTCGTGTGATACTCGAAAATGCCCCGCTCGCCGCCGACGTTTAGCCTCATGGTAACTTCCTCTTGGCTTTAGCGAACGTATTCTTGGAAGATCTTAAGTTACGCTGTCAAGAGTGATCAAGCGATATGACGTGGAAGCGTACACGAGTGGTATTGTCGATCTCCGGTCTTTGACCTGAATTCAGTTATCAAAGGATGTTGCAGGATGAAAGGTTTCAGGCTTCCAGGTGAGCCGAGCGTACCCTCGCCTATGTTGGTAGCCTATAAATGATCTTGCAACCGTTGACATCAGCCAAATCAGCTTGCGTCTTTAGTGCATTATACCGTTCAGCTAGTGTACGAAACATCAGTTAGTGCCACCATTCAGGGTTGAAAATATGAATCTCTGGCGGAGGCCAGTACCAGGTTTTGACCATTGGTATGTCCTCACTCGGCGCCAAGTGCTGAGCAGGCTCAGCACCGACGGAGGATCCGCACAATACACCCGAGTAACGTAGCTACGGCCTGGTCAGTGCACTAATAGGTTCCATCAAACCAAATTAAAACCAGCGTGTGGGCCAAAGTTTGAGTTTAGGGTTGTTGGTATAGGAATGCTGAGGTATGAGGTCGATTAGCGTTGATTTGATTGATATTGCTAGCTAACAAATAGCTTTCTAGAACTGGCAGCAATTGTTCCGAGCAGGTGACCAATGGAATAGCCGAACGCTTTGGGCTGAGGATGTAGCCAATGTTTTGTGATACCATCATAAGCGAACTGGCACTGAAAACTGGTACGCACAACTCGCGTTTATTGGATCGCCGAAACGCGGAGATTGTGCACACGATTGGAGAACAGAACATGCGTTCATTTCGCATTTCAAACAGACAGACAGACAGACGGGCTTAGTTCGGACTACAGACAGAACAGGAAACACTTGGAGACCCAGGGAAAAGACAAGAACGAGTCGAGCCCCGCCCCCTGGTCCGCTTTCTCTCTTTCGCGCCGACTCTGCTTCACACTGAGATCAACCCGAGGATGCTGAGGATGAGCTTGAGGCCGAGCTGGAGGCATATGTCGACGTAGGCCGTGACGCTGTGCGGGGGAAACAATGCGATCAGCGCTCCGAACTCAACCGGGAGAGAGATACTCACGCGAGCTTGAGCTTGAGCTGGATCGCGAGCTTGAGCACGACGGTAAGGCACAGGTCAATGAACAGCTGGATGAAGGCGCCGAGCACGAGGTTGAGTTGGGCGCAGAGCTCGACGGTGAGCCCGACGCAGAGCTTGAGCTGAGCCAGAATGTACTACATGCGGGCAAGCACCCGTTTGTCAGGATGGGTCGAGCGACGACAGAGAACGAAGGCTCGGCTACTCACGACCACGATCCGGATAACGATGTCGATGCAAAGGTCGACGTTGACGGTAGCTCCGAGGGCGACTTGAGCTTTGATCGTGGCGATGACGTCCGCGATGAGCTTAACGATAACGGCTATGAGGGGTGTGCAGTCGCAGCCGGGGGTCTTGGAGCATGTCACTGGGTGGTGGGCGACGGAGGTGAGTTTACAGCACTGTGGAAAGCTAGAACGATGGAGTAGACTCACCAAGGAGATCGACCTGGGCCTTGATCTTGACCTCGGCGTCGAGCAAGAGATCCTTGCACTGGTCGGTGTAGTCGTAGGTGCGAGCGACGAGCGAGCTGTCGCGGACAGCAAGCTCGCCGGCGCCTGGAGCCGCCACGGGAGCGGGAGCGGCGCAGACGAGCATGCTGAACGAGAGCAGGAAGAACGCGAACGCCGCGAGGCGAGCGAGAGACGACTGGAACTGCATGGCGGACGACGAGGAGAGTGGAAGAGCTGGTGAGTGCTGCGAGGCAGAAGCTGAGAGAGAGCTGGAGACAGGAGACCTGTGCTGGAGAGACTGGGTCGAGCGGGGGGCTGGTTATATAGGGGAGAGACCAGGGTGTATGCGTACCATAGGCGCGTCGACTTGAACGGTTTTCTCTCCCCTTTCCCCTTCTTCCTTCACCTAACAATAGCCCTCGACCGGCGTTCCACCGACCGGGCGACTGTTTGTTTGGCGCGTGCGAAGGCTCGCCTGCGGGCTGATGCGACTGAATGCGCCCTCGTCATCGCAGTGTGCGCTGGGAACGACATGA
>WSTG01000869.1:0-13139 GCA_019616325.1 Ceratobasidium sp. 394
CCAGGTGGTTCGACGTTCTGAATGAGATTGGAAAGTCTATTCGAGGAGGGAATAAACCATTTGGAGGCATGCAGGTATGGCAGTTCTCCACCTCGCTGTCGACTCATACTGAGCTCTATTAGCTTGTTGTCTGTGGAGACTTCTTTCAGTTACCTCCTGTTCCAGAGCAAGCATATATCGACGCGGGCATACCTATATCATTTGCCTTTGAAGCTAAATGCTGGGATGAAGCCGTTCCAAACACCATTACCTTGACCAAAGTATTCCGTCAAAAACAATCCGGCAAGCCTCCTTGGTCACTATCTGGTATTGTTGCTTACCCTCTTCGAACACAGAACTTGTCAACATGCTTAACGAGATGCGCTTGGGTATCGTCTCGGTGGCCTCTTCTGAGCTATTTTATAGTCTCTCCCGAAAGGTCGAGTACGACGATGGTATCCGTCCAACCGAGATCTTCCCGCTACGTCGTCTTGCAGATGCGGCCAACAAACGACAAATGGATTCGTTGACCGGAGAGCAGATGGTGTTTGACGGGCAGGATGTGTTCGGGAAAGATATATACGGTGTACCTGTCCCGCCGCAGAGAGGGAAAATGTTGTTGGACAAGATGGTTATGCCGCAAGTTACATTGAAAGTGAGCGTCTCTCCGCTTAATACCTAGTATATATGCTTATTGTTGGCAGGTTGGCGCGCAGGTTATGTGTGTACAGGTAAGTCTGAAAACCCTCGCTCAAGCATTCGGATTTATTCTCTTTCAACGAAGAACCTCCCCGAGGCAAATATTGTAAACGGCTCCATCGGCGTCGTTGTGCGATTCTCTCTGTCTAATGAAGCGCGGGTCGCGTCTGAAGTCTTGGTCCCCATGCCCAACGCCGACCCCAAGTGGAAACCAGGAGACGATGCTCCATCGCCCCAAATAAGCCAATGGGAAGCGAAGAAATGGCCAGTCGTGAGGTACCAGAATGGGGAGACGGTAATGATGGTTCCATTTAATTTTACGCATGAAAATGCGGAAGGCGGTGTCGAGGCGTCACGGCAGCAGGTTCCGTTGATTCTCGCATGGGCTTTGACGGTGGGTGTATTCCGTTTGCGACAGGATGGTGGTGACTGAATTTGGCCTTGATTGAATGTAGGTGCACAAGGCGCAAGGGCAGACATTAGAACGGGTCAAGGTTGATTTGGAGGGCACGTTTGAGAAAGGACAAGGTACAGTATGGCGCACTAAAATCATGTTCGTATCTTACCGTTCTTTTAGCTTATGTTGCACTTTCACGCTGCACAACTTTAGAGGGGCTCGAAGTACACAATTTCTCCCCTGCTCGTGTGTTCGCACACCCAAAGTGAGTATTCCAGTTATTCTAATGCGATGATATGACCTGACGGCGTTGATAGAGTAATAGACTGGGCTCGGACTTTAGCTGTTATACCCGATGAAGAACCGTCTGGCAGCTCTCACCCATAGCTGGAACTATCCTTAAACGATCCAAGCTTATTTTGCTGATAGTTTTGCTTAAATGTACTAGTACACGTTTAAGGTGTAGTCCGCTTTCTTGATTCAATTAGATTCTTGTATAAATACAATACCATAGCCAGTTTCCTTTTACCAGCTATGAGATAGATTCTGTCATCCAGACACCAACTATCCGCGCCTTTGCCTTACGATTCACATCAAGAGTGTGAAATTGTGAATCGCGGTGTGTCACCGTTCTGGGTTATCTTATCAGTGATTACGTCAACCCGCCTTCCATTGCCACAATTGCCCACCACCACAGGCTGCACTTGTCCACTCAACGTGTTCTTGCTCGAAGTGCTGGGAGAATAACTTTGGTCCTATAACTACCTTCAGCTGAATACGTCTCAATGATACTCAGGTTGCTCACACGATCGCATCCTCGGTCCCATTCGCTGCTTGAAAGACGGGCTGTCTCTCTTTCCAGGCGTAACCTTGCCGTATTTGGCCCCAGAAAACCTGGTGCTATAAACGATTACAATTCATCTGTTACGACGCCTTCTGGCGCTTCGCGTCCCATCGTACTTTCTCATGAGCAGCAGAGCGTCCTTGATATGGTTTTGTCCGGCAAAAACGTGTTTTTCACCGGAGCGGCTGGTATGAGCTTATCACGTACCCTTCGTTTCCCGTCTCTAAGTATCTCGCAGGCACTGGTAAATCTGTCCTCCTTCGCCAGATTATCCAGTCGCTCCATGAGAGGGACAAGGATCGTCGAATCGCGGTAACTGCGAGCACGGGAATAGCTGCTGTCAACATTGGTGGCGCTACTCTCCACTCCTTCGCCGGAAAGTCTACTGGGCAATAATGTTTCTCTGTAAACTGATAAGCTACAACAGGGGTCGGTTTAGGTAACGCACCACTTGATGATTTGGTCAGGCGAGCCTGTCTCATTAAATCTACCCGACGGAGGTTGCGAGACACGGATGTCTTGATTATGGACGAAAGTAGGTATTTATCCGCCCTTCTACCCCATGCTAAGGCTCTTCACCTAGTCTCAATGGTGGATGCGCGCTGGTTCGATACGGTGAACGCCCTCCTCAAGGCGGTACGTTTGAATCGTAAGCCTTTTGGTGGAATTCAGGTATGTTCTGGTGGTATATCTGCCTGCCTTTGGTCTGAACGTATAGCCACCAGCTGGTGATTTGCGGCGACTTTTTTCAGCTCCCTCCTGTGCCGGACCATCCCCCAACTAGCGAGCCGCAGGATGTCAAATTCGCATTCGAGGCGAAGTCCTGGAAAGAATGTGTACCAACAACAATTTGCCTAACCAAAGTGTTTCGGCAAGCTCAACCTGGTGCGGAACTTATACATCTCTCCTCCGAGCCAAATAATTATTCTTGATATTTGGCTAGAGTTCATTAGCCTACTAAATGACTTGAGAGAAGGAATGGTTTCTCCTCGGTCTGAAAGGCTGTTACACTCACTTTCTCGAGAGATCAAGTATCGTGACGGCATTCAACCAACTGAACTCTTCCCTCACCGCTTCTCCGCTGAAGCGGCAAACCGCAAACGATTGAAACGACTCAAAGAGAAGGTCATATATAGCGCTGCAGATAAACTCGGTCAAGACGCAGACGGCGGAGCCGTTCCTGACGAGTGGGCTCGGCCATTGTTGGATAGAATGGCTCCTTTGGACCTTGAACTCGCTGTGAGTTGCGTCATTCGAATTTAACCCTCGAGACCAAACCGTAGTTTGGCTTAGGTCGGAGCACAAGTCATGTGTACTAAGGTGGGCTTATTGTAACTAAAACATCGTGGTTAACGGTATGATCTAGATATTGTAGAATATCACAGATTCCGTGGTAAATGGTTCAGTCGGGATTATCACTAGGATTGCCCGTGGTACCAAATCGGAGTACGGCCAATTCGCATCTAGTGCTTTCAGCCGAGAGGGGAAGCCCCGGCAAAAATCGCGGTCTCAAATCTGGCCTCAAGTTAAATTTGCCAACGGTAAAACCATGATTATGGATCCACTTGATTTCGAAGTCAGTAATGAAAAAGGGGAGATGGCAGCCCGCAGACGCCAGGTGCGCATCGATGTCCCTTGCGTTCGGCTTCTTCACATGCGAGAACTCAACAGGTCCCCTTGATACCGGCTTGGGCACTGACCGTGAGTTTGAATCACGATTCTTGCTGTTACTAAATCAATCCGTGATTAGGTACACAAGGCTCAAGGTCAAACCCTTCAGCGAGTCAAAGTGGACTTATCCCGGACGTTCACAAACGGACAAGGTAAAAAGGTTGTTGTTATCTCTTTGCAAGCTTACATTCGTTCTCATATGTAGCCTACGTCGCGCTTTCCCGGTGCACGACCCTGCAAGGGCTACAGGTGCTGAATTTCTCGCGTCGAGTAGTTTTCTGCGACCCCAAGTGAGCTTCTACTGATCCAGTGGAATAACTCCGTAACTAACCATAGTAATTCTAGAGTTGTTGAATGGTCCAAGAACCTAACTGTGGTGGAACCGCTTCCCGATGCGGCCTTTACCCAATCGCAATCCAATGTCAGGATTGACTAAGAGGTTTTGTGCTCTCTGTTGTACTTCTACCCTCTGCACTGCTCTAAACGTATGCGCCTCGTTTTATATTTATACGCGTTACAATCACCCGGAGACTGGAGAATGACACTCTCGACTGAGGCTGTGGGCCACAATCAAAACTTCAACGTGCTTCGCTGCTAAAACATTGGCCCATCTTCGACCACACTTGTCCGTCACCCCAAGCTTGGATGTCATATCTCTGGCCGGCGCTTCGCCTTGGTTTCAGGGTCTGTACGAACAAATTTCAAGTATATATGCAGTGTGTTGAGAGTTCAAGCTAGCCGCTCACCCCAATGAAGAGAGGTTGATCCAAAGCTCAGTCACTAGTGCCAATATCCTTTACTACATATGACCTACTTAGGCATACGGGGGGGAATTATCACTATATTTGATCCGTCAGTACCGAGATCGTAGCCTCGCACACTCCTCAACTGACCACTGAACATAGATAACACATTGCTGTCTTGGCTCGTGCCTCCCAGTGCCGGAATACATTATAATTTTTTTAGCTTTAGTGCCTTACCCTAGTATGATCGATTGAGTATTGTCGGTTTCAATATCGTATCGAAGTTATCATATCTCCCAACGTACGTCAGATATCAGCATTGTAGTGTCGTGTTTAGCGCCTATTTAAGGTTTGTGGTCCTTGTCTGGACTTAGAAGAAGTTCTTGCTTGGACATTTCTATCATAGGAGATAAGGTGCGTATATGCGTGAGGGTTAGCACGTGAAACCCCCATTTGGGTTGCCCCTTACAAAGGTATGGGCTGGACAATAGGTTTCACCCGTCTAGGTAATGAGAGCAGGAACTTCTCGATCCGATCAAAGTTTATAATACAGTAATGCCAGCTAGAAGGAGAAGTAGTCACAATAGTGTATCACATAATATGATCTTATGTAGTTACGGTAGTTAGGTGTATAAAGGGGTCTTGGGCAACTATCAGCCTGTTTCCTTGTCCTTTTCAGAGAGCGGTGAAATCGCTTTAAACCCCGTTAGTATTTAAAAGCGATTGGCATTGGACCCCCACCACCAGCCCCCCGCTATGGAAAGCCGGAGTGAGTACTGGTTGATCCGCTGCTAAGCGCCCGGATACGGAAGTATTCCAGGGCCCTTCCACTAGTGCGATCAGGGTGTTGACGTATCAGCCGCTAGCGGGATGATCAATCATCCAATCGGAACACCTCGGAGCTAAGGCAGCTTCGAGCACTGCCACCTGCACCCTCCCGCCGTCGACCTCTGCGTCATATTAAGCCGGACGGGGCAAACCACGAAGCGTCCGGAAGAGCACTGGAGCAACGTGTATGCACTAAAATGAATGGATAGAAGTGAAACAGAGCTATCCGGCGACTTACAGAGCGCATATACGAGGCTAAGTGATAACAATTAAGTGGATGTGTGTACACCTGGTGTGTAAAAGACTCGAATCTCCGTCAATACGCGCTCTGACGGGGCGCAAAATATATCACTAGACTCGCCTAACATATGCGCACATTTTCGTGCACTTTTCGTTCCGATCCGACGCGAATTGAGCTAGTTGCACTAACCACCCCTATTCCCTTCATCTAATTGCTTAACCTTGCTTTCCAGACATTCCATTGTGTTCAATAAGCTCTTGATATACAAATTGACATCTTATTGCGCTGACTGTACGCTCTTTTTGTCTTATCCTGTCTAGTGCATGAAGCATAGTTGGGAGTTCAATGCTCTGTTCCCTCCATATTGACTCCATTACCGGGCCTATGTGCTATGGGTGTACAAAGGAAGGTAATAGTATACATTATGAAATGTATCCGTACAAGACAGACAAGGTATTGGGAGGGTTGGAAAACCCCCGGTCAGGCAGAGCTCAATGAGGGATGGTAAGTCATATCCAGGCTGGCCAGCGGCCACGAGCACAATGCAGAGATTTGCATGTAGCAGCAATACTGAAAAACAAAGATTTTCCAGTGGTGAGGGTGGGCAGGGGCGAAAAACAAGGAGAGAAGATGGGGACAGATGACGACATCCTGTGCCCCTCAAATGCCTGTCAGCCACGTGTAGGCCGGGCGAGCACCAGTCGTGTGCCCACAAGCGCACCATTATCAGCACTCCTGCATGCTTGTCAGAGCTCGGACCGTATGTCCGGTCCCCCTGGGTGTGAATAAGCAAATATGCCATAAGATAATAAGCACACGCACTGGTTGTAGCACATGGAGGCACCCGAGTGCTACGATGAAAGCGTGGGACCAGTGCCGTTAAGTCCAGCAGACACGCTCTTAGGTCGGACGAGTTTTGGCGGGGTAATCCGCGCACCCCCCCAACACTATACACCTAAATGTTTCAACATATCCTGACTCATGCCGTACTCAAGTGGGCTCTAATTCACTTGTTTTATCAGTATTTCCGATACATTTGTATAGCTAAGACAACCCTAGCGCACACAGTATGGCTAGTAGGTTGTGTTCAAACCGCTTGAACAAGTTGATTGGCCTCAGCCGTGAATGTGATCGATGCATTGACTCGCTCAATTCGCGTCGGATCGGAACGAAAAGTGCACGAAAATGTGCGCATATGTTAGGCGAGTCTAGTGATATATTTTGCGCCCCGTCAGAGCGCGTATTGACGGAGATTCGAGTCTTTTACACACCAGGTGTACACACATCCACTTAATTGTTATCACTTAGCCTCGTATATGCGCTCTGTAAGTCGCCGGATAGCTCTGTTTCACTTCTATCCATTCATTTTAGTGCATACACGTTGCTCCAGTGCTCTTCCGGACACTTCGTGGTTTGCCCCGTCCGGCTTAATATGACGCAGAGGTCGACGGCGGGAGGGTGCAGGTGGCAGTGCTCGAAGCCGCCTTAGCTCCGAGGTGTTCCGATTGGATGATTGATCATCCCGCTAGCGGCTGATACGTCAACACCCTGATCGCACTAGTGGAAGGGCCCTGGAATACTTCCGTATCCGGGCGCTTAGCAGCGGATCAACCAGTACTCACTCCGGCTTTCCATACCCCGCTGCCCGAGCCCGCACCATTCCTTGATGCGTGATGCAGCATACCCTCTCTTTTGCGCTTTGGGCGCACTTCTCTGTATTCTCACTTTACCATCGCACTGGCAAGCGCGGAACACAGGCACAATGCTTTTCCTTGGATGGACCTTCGTTGGCTGCACTGTATTCGGGCTAAACTCGTTGGTCTGGGCTGGGAATATCGGAAATCACATCCCAATATGGTGTGATATCTGTAAGTTCGCAACCTTCAAACAAGTTGCTTATATACTTATTTGTCAGCAGCCGTTAAGTGTATCATCGGACTGAGTGTGGGTATCCCTGCCTCATCGTTGTGCATACAACGCCGGCTATATCATATAGCAACAACCAACATCTTCCGAGTCGTAGCTACTTTGTGTGTCACATACACTGTTTACCCAGCGCATGCTATTGATAAGACGGATTCAGGGATACCAAAACTTGATTGTCGACCTACTCATTGGTGTCGGCCTGCCAGTACTGGTAATGGTGTTGTGTAAGTCTTTCTTGATTACCTGCAAAAGTGACGCTTTAACCGTACTTCTTAGCATTTATTGTCCAAATGATGCGGTATAGCATTATAGAGGAGGTCGGATGTTGGCCAGGTTGGTCGTTGACCGATCACATTACAACCTTCCTAAAGTGTTTGGCTTCATAGTATTATATCACACTCACCTAGTAATCCCCATGGTGCTCGTGTGGCCCATTATCCTTGGAATGATCTCCTTCCTTTACGCCGGTACGTGTGGATTCCAACTTCCTCAAACACAAACTCACGTATACCACCTCGGCAGCCCTTACAATCCGCGCACTAATTAAATCTCGTCGGCAGTTTTCTTTAATCCTATCTAAATCGGCCACAGGCCTCAACATGTCTCGCTATTTCCGCCTCATGGCGCTTGCTGCTACCCAGATGCTCTGTAGCGTGCCACTCGGACTCTGGTTCCTTGCATCGGACCTTCGGCTTGGCGATTTTCAGCCATGGGTATCCTGGGAAGACACCCACTCACAACTCCAGGTTGTCGTTTTCATACCATTCGAATTGATGCAAACCTCGCCGGGGCAAACGGGAATAAACCTGAACAGGTGGCTTGTTCCAGGGTGCGCTTTCTTATTCTTTATGTACTTTGGTTTGTCGAGCGAGTCTACCAACGGATATAAATGGATTTTTCGGCGAATCATCGGTACTCTGGGTATTCATGGTGGAGAGAGGCCTCAAGACTTTACGAGGTATGTCTCGCTTCACGTTTCTACTCCACTTGGTGGCTAAAAGTTCACTACCAAGCCCCGATCCTGAAAGTGGGCCTGTGCCTATCAGCTGCCAGAACGACAATAACTCAGAGCCCACAGTTGCCAATCTTGAGATTGAATCACAAACCTAACACTGATTAGGTCGTATTATCGTGTACTTCTTGGTGCAAGCGTTCCCGGGGTGGAGCTCTTGCGTCGTTCCTGCTCTCACCTCCGCTCATGTTTCAAATAAGCCCAAAACACCACACTTTCGGTAGCCATCATTTCTATTTCTATGGCATTTATGTCCACAGCAACTGTCTGTGGCTACTGTATGTGCCACTTGTCACATTTATTAGGGAATAAAAGTAACATCAAACTATCCTTGACAAATACAGCTTAGGTAAGACAAGGGAATATCACATGAGGCTAAGCTCATAGCCACGTGTTGCTCCTACGACTCCAACTACACTTGGAGGCACCTTCATGGGTAATCCAATTATTGTCGCAGTAGGGGCTGTTGGTACATCCGTTCTATACATTCTCTGGCGAAATCGCCCAGCACAGCTGCTGCTCCCCCCGTCGCCTAGATCTTATCCATTGATTGGGAATTTGCTATCTTTGCCTGTTCGGAATGAACATTTGGGTTTTCTTGAGCTCGGCGAGGAGCTTCGCAGTAAGTCCAAGACTCATGATTCTTCAGAGGGTACAGTGACAAGCTTTCCGTCAAGGCGACATAGTTTCTCTGAGCATGCTAGGAACCGTGATAATCGTCTTGAACAAGCACGACGACGCTATCAACCTACTTGAAAGAAGATCAAACGTTTATTCGGATCGCCCGCGATTCCCAATGATCTCCGAACCTTCCCTGTGCGAATTACCCAGAACTTGCTTGTTGTTATTTCTCACGACACATTCTTAGGATGGATTGGGGTAACCTTACAGCCGTGGCAAGATACGGTGAGCGGTGGAGAAAATCTCGCCGTATAATGTACCAGTGTCTGGAACGACAAGGTACCGAGGCGTTCCACCCATCTCAGCAACATCAATCTCGGCTTTTGTTGAAAAGATTATTGGCCGCGTCGGATCACCTTAATTCATCTGAAGATCTTGACCTAGAGGTCTATAGGTCTCTGGAATTTCCTAATTCTAGAGCTAAGCTTTTAACCCTAACTTGAAAACTACAACAGGGCCACGACCGGCGCAATCATGTGCTCAGTATACGGTTTCAAGACAGAGGACCTGAGTGATAACTTTATCCTAAAAGTCAAGAAAACTATGGGTAATCTCACCAGCGCTTCTCTTCCCTCGAGTCAGTCGTTTCCGGTTTTACCATCTAGTATAGGTCTTGATTGGGTTGTTTGCCTTTCAGATTTCTTAGTCAACGTTTTCCCTGCACTCATTAGACTCCCAGACTGGTTTCCGTGGACGAGCTGGAAGCGGACTGCAAAGAAATGGAGAGAGCAAAAGGATGACGCCGTGGATAGCACGTATTATTGGGCAAAATCCGCAATGGCAAGTTGACAAACCATCGATTATTTCAGTTGTCTCCTTCCCACCTAAGTTCTGACATAGGAAAAAAGCGAGCGTGAGCCGTCCATGATTGAATCGATGATCGAACAGGCAAAGGATTTGGGTATTGAATATCAAGAACTGGATGATTGCATCAAAGATATTGCATTTGGGCTGTTGGGAGGTACGTCGGCCTGCACTAGTATCGTGAACTCGAATCTTACTTTATGAGTGCAAACAGCTGGAGCTGATACGGTAAGTGCAATAATCCATCTATGATTAATTCGTGACATTCTACCTTCGTTATAGACCGCAAGCTCGATTCTAGTCTTTTTCGTGGCGATGCTTTTATTCCCAAAGGTTCAGGAGATAGCCCAAGAAGAAATCGATCATATTATTGGTTCAGCGAGACTACCAACAATGGAGGACCGCTCGCATTTACCCTACATTGATCGACTCATTAAGGAGGTGCTTCGGTGGCGCCCCCCTCTTCCAAGCGGTTAGTTCATTCGCCTTGGTTCCACTGCGCATATAGGTTGATTTCGGTAACAGGAGTTCCGCATGCATGTTATCAAGATGACATGTACAAGGGTTATCTCATTCCCAAAGATGCAATTATGTGAGTAACCACCCTTTGGAGTATGGCCTAAATGCTAATCGTCGGTTCTATGTTCAGAATAGGAAACATTTGGTACGTTCACTTCCCTCGGATCTAGCGTGCTAAGTTATTCCACTTTTTTCTCGCTAGGGCGATGAGCCACGACCCCGAAGTGTACGAGAATCCGGAAACGTTCGAGCCGGATCGGTTTTTAGACCCCGCTGTACCCACTCCACCGACATTTGGGTTTGGCCGTCGGTGCGTGCTATGTCCCCAGTGGTACACAAACCGAGCTCAAACGTGCCCTACTGGACAGCATATGTGCAGGCATTCATTATGCCGAGGCATCTCTGTACATATGCATCGTGTCGATCTTGTCGGTATTCAGCATCAAAAGAGCCAAAGACAACCAAGGGAATGATATTATCCCGGTACCCGAGAACGGCGAGAATGCAGCCGTATAGTAAGCCCCCCATACTTGTGCCCGTTTCCGAGCTCTGATAACCGTGCTTACCTAGCCATTCATTGCCTTTCAAGCTTAGGCTAGTACCTCGCTCCTCTGAGCATGAGCATAGCCATGTGAACTGAACATGGCCGTGGGCGAGCACAACAAATATGCTGAAATTTTGCTATTATACTGGTTCAGGAGTTTTCTCGTTACGTCAGGTACTTTACTGTGGCGGCCGAGTGGCGGCTGTATTACAAAAGATGTTATCTATTGTTGGGTTGATATTTTCCCGGGTACGAGGATTCATACTTCTCTCCATCATGATAGCCACCTTGTTATCACCTTGCTCCTGCAAGGTCACTCCCCCCCCTGAAATGAGACGCAAAATCGTGCAATCCGAGGATTCGGCGCTTAACCCCAAACTCCGCCCTCCACTTCACTCCCTATCTTCTGTCTACTGTACACAGCCGGCATCTTTCAATGCACATATTTGATGTCAAGTTCTGATCAACCGTCTCTCGTACGGTCTCCAACTCCAGCACGGTATGTTCAGACGCTATATGACGACAAGGTTCTCCTCTCGCGAGCTCGCAGGAACAAGAACTCACAGGTTCTACACTCGTTTGTGGGGTTCCGTGAGTCAAAGCCTGGATGCCGGCGGTTTATGACTCATGTGGAGCTGGCCAATAGGGGCTTGAATCACGGCCTCGTAAAGAATGTTCCCGATTGTATTTTCTTTATTGAGAGCAGAGGAGCGGCGATCCCCGTGTGTAAGTGGATGTATGCATTGTATTGTGGTTGGTAAGGTTTAACTTTCACTTTCCAGATGTCTATATGGCCGGCCCGGGTCCATTTCAGCACAATTTTGCGTTCTGCATTGGGGAATTTTTCTTCCCCCTCGGAAGCTCCGACGGGTGGATTCAACTGCCAAATTCAAAGTACTTGCGAGGACACCTTTGAGCAAACAGCTTCTTCCAATGCCAGCCTCAATCTCGGCTGTTGGCGAGATCACCACTGTGATCAACTGCGACTGGTTCCTTGCCGTCGGTGTTTTTGACCGCAGCGTGAGCCTAAACATCTGCTCAAACTGCAAACTAGCCTAATATTATTACAGGCCGGGCGCACGGTCACGTTTGTGTCCAAAGCCCAAGTCCCGGACAACAACCACTTCAAGAAGCTCTCGATCCCGAGGGCTGGCTCGATGGCGTTTGCGCGTGGCTTGCTTGCATACCTTGCGATCGACGAGAATTGTATGACCCGGATCGAGCTCGAGGCGGCGACGTTCCTCAACAAGGTCGGCGGTCTCCCGGCTCCAAGCGAAACCCTTTGTTTCGACGAATTGCTCACAGAAGTTGGATTCTCGGAGGAGCGCTTTTCTAAGCGCCAGCTGCATGAGGCGGCATTGTATCTCGATGGCTCGAGTGTGCCTTGTTGTTTGATACAAAAACCAACGAATGATTGCTTGTTTCGGACACATGATAGTGAAAGCGGGATGACAAACAAATAATAAATAACCACTACGGCCTTCAATATGTAAACCAAAAGCAGGAGCGAGGTCAGTGGCCCCGAGGCGGGCCGCTTCAAGTTGTTTAGGATTCCGGATACAAGGATGGACTATTATAAACTGATGTGACGGTAACATCATCAACTTTCAACCGACATATGAAACTCACCGGACTCGACACAGACAGTCAATGCAATCCTTGTGTTCTTTGTCGGCATGCTCTTGTTCCCCGAGACGCAATTGTTGCTGTTTGCAATAAAGTTGGCGGAGCGCTTATTTTTTGATCAAACAAATACCGCCGCATTTGAGTGGTTCACGCACGATGTAGTGACTCTGGGAGCATGTGAATGGTACCGTTGCAATCGCACGGACGAGGGGAGTCGATCTATAAAAAGCAGATAGCGAAATTCAGAGTTTGAAAAAATGACCCCTGACCCCTGGGAGCTTTTGGCTCTTCACGCCGCAGCCAGACCGCGTACAAGCATACTAAGTGTACAGAGTGGCTCAGATATCCAATGCGAACAAATCTATAAAAAGAACTAAACAGATAACTAACGTTTTGAGATGTTGAGCTGCAAACTCAGTTGTGCATATAACGCTGTAATTTGACTAGAACTCGGACAGGTTTTTTTATGGAGTTGTTGGCATTGTACTTCCGAGCCACTCTGTAGACTTAGTCTGCTTATATGTGGTCTAGCGGCGGCGTGAAGAGCTAAAAGCTCCCAGGGGTCAGGGGTCATTTTTTCAAACTCTGAATTTCGCTATTTTCGTTTTATAGATCGACTCCCCTC
>WSTG01000870.1:0-10326 GCA_019616325.1 Ceratobasidium sp. 394
GCTTTGGCCCAAATTAAGCGCCAAGCAAAGTCTAATTTGACAATCGTGCCATCGTCTATTTGGGCGACGCACCACCGTCCTGATCGTACGTTTAAACCTAGATATATGCGGAATAATCAAAAGTCGAGTCATCACTACATCAAGAATCTAACTAAAATCTCGAAACAGATCGAGAATTACGATATATGCACTCTGCAAAACCGAGTCGTCGTCAAAAAACTAAACAAGCTTTCGGTTTGTTATCCTCCTTATTCCTCCCCACTCACTGTTCTAGCTATGCTTCTCCCCACCGCCGCTGTTTCACTTCCCGCTGCAGCTCCGTGGTTCGCCAAGTCATGGATAGAAGTCCATATCCCCGTGCAATTAATGTGCCTGTCCGTCCATCCGGCCTACAGCATCCTAGCCACACCTACCCATGCAATTCACATGAGCCCATCTAGAACAGGGGCCCCGGCATCCAATATTTCAGCATCAAGCCGGGGAGAGGAGGATACATCCTGGTAGGTCTTCACCAAGCTAAAAGTTTAATCACCCGAATGTCCATCCCACCCATGAACAGCTTCCATATGCGTCCGGACCAGCGGATACTCGGATACTCATGCCAACAATGAAACCTCCTTATCCTGTTGAAGGCTTCAATTTCTTTTTTTTTTTTTTTTTTTTTTTGAATCGATATTTATTGTCGTATTAAGGCATGGCCTTATGTTTCGACACCATAGAGAGAGAAAGAAGCAAAAAGACAGGACAGAGAGACTAGCAGAGTCGAGTAATGTAGGTAGTAAAGAAAGACAAGCTTAGCTCAGAGCGACTTTAAGGAGAGACACAAAACAGGTTGAAAAAGTAGTACTACTAGCTAAGAGAAGGTACACGGGACATCTACAGTACGGTATCTACGTCTAGGTGATGAGATCAGAGAAACGAAAAGTGCGGCGAACGTAATCAAATAGCGCGGGGAAAGCCGAGACCTCTGAGAGGAGGAAAGAGACGCTGAGGTGGTCGCGACCCTTGGAAGCGAGGACTTCCCGCCTGATCGACTCGTATTTGGGGCACCGGAGTAGGTAGTGCACGACGGTCTCTTGAGCCTCCCCACATCCCTGACAAACAGGCGAGTCCACAAGTCGAAGTTTGTGGAGGTGTCGCCGGAGCTGAGTGTGCCCCGTGATAAGTCGGAAAAGGATGGTGGCATGTGCGCGGGGAAGGCGGGCGGTGTTCTCGAGGAATGTCTCCGGACGGAGAGCAGGGTATCTGGAAAGAAGTTTTACGCCGGCGTCTGACGTTTCCCAATTCTCGATAGCAAAGATTTTGTTGTCTCCCTTAACTAGGTCTTTCGCCATGAGCCTGGTGATTGACGGGTGGTATTCGGCAAGGAGTTTGGGGATCATGTCGTGGGGATAGCGCTCTCCCCTTGCGGCGACTTTGGTTCAATTTCTTCATTGTCCCTCCCAATCGTGCAAGTTCTTCCCGGGCTTTGGGTACACGTGTTCCGGAGTCGAACGCTAGTTTGTACCACATGCCCTTGTACTTTGAGCTTCTGAGTCCAAGGCTATACGCTCCAGCTCATCAACATCCAAATGGACGAGCAGGAGTGAAATGTCGCAAGGACACTGTGAAAACATAGATGTAGCCAAAGGTGTAAGCACCCTCGGATTTCTTAGTACCTCGCATTCAAGGTGCTCGGTTAGACTTGTCCCGGTCGCAACTAGTACGTTCCACCCACCCTTTTCACCAAAATTGTGCCGGGCGCACCTTCAAGGCCCAAATCTATCCAGCAAAGCGAGCTGACGTAGACCATTATTATTCAGAGGTTAATATGACTCGAGGGCTGGTTCTAAATCTTATTTGGCCACATGTCGATGACATGCCAAGCGGACGTAGGATCGACCGAGATAGAGATGACCAGAGGCCAACGAAGGGCCGGGTATCTTCGTGAGTCTCTGTATCGACAGAGGGCGAACATCCAAGCCAAACCGCCAGCCAAGCTTGCCGTAGGAGGGAGTGCAGCCAACGAGCCACCGAATACGAAGGTCCTCTGTGTCCCGGATTAATCCATTTCTTTCCACAGTCGGAACCTTCCGAATGGTTGAGCTGATAAGTGTCCCCGTGCCCTAGTATCTTGCCAGACCTTGCCCGTTTTCTTAGATAAGGTAGCACACGGCAAGGGCTACCTGTGAGTGTTTGCTAATTTCCAGGAGATTAGTTAGATGGCGCGGGGCCTCGAGCATAGTCGAGTTGGGGTCCCAAAGAGAGAAAAAGAAAGGAGTGTAGCCTCAGGTCGAAGCAACGCAGTTCGTTTCCGGAGCCGGTAAGACAGCGGGACCTGCGAGGGCCCGGCAAGGGGAATTAGGTGACAGCTTTGTTTCGTGTGAAGTCCACTGTGAAGTGACGCACATAGTATTTTCCACAAGGTCGAGCATTGTAAGAAGCTAGATCTTCGGGGCGAGTGAACTTAGCTATTGGGTAGGTCATGGTACGATGCTCGTGGAGTAGTTGTTTAGGTCTGTTTGCGATAACTCCTAACGCCACCCGAAATGGCCAAGTGACGCGCATTCCACTCGCCAAGGCAAGCAATGGGCAGTGTGTGCAGCTTGCGACTGCGCACAACCTTTTCTCATCGTGAGAAGCCATCCTATTCCAGGCACTACTTGTGAAGTTAAACCGGATTTACAGCCTATATGCGCACTTATCGATGACCATGAGCGCCAAATTAACATGAACAAGGGATTGAGTCGTGTGGTGCCGGCGTTGTGTGCACCGGCCGCAGGCTCTTGACTCGGGGATCGCTCGGGGAAGCTAAGATACGCACGCCACCACCGGTTCACGGTACGCATTCAAGCGGTCGCAGCATTATAACACAGGAGCGACTTGGATCCCGGGCGTGCCACATTCCGCTGTGTGTTCCCTACTCTGCTCAATTCCAAACCTTGCGCGCTTGGTAAATACCGTTCTCTTCTTCAGCTAACACTCACTGACCAGCTTTAGTATCAAGCAATACATGTCTATACCCAAATTGGAGAAGCGGGAAGGGTGAGTACTGGCGGGCGTGCAACGGCTTGTGAGATTGCGGCTGATCAACCGGGGTTCTATTCTATTGTCGCGTTTGCCGGACGGCTCGTAGTTGCCGCAACAGGCGAGTAGAGCGAACTTTCATCCCAGCCGCCGGACTGTGGCTTAACTTGCATTCGACAGCTCGTCACGAGGATATAACAAAGGGCGGGTAGATTACCCTAACTTTACTATGAAGAATACTCCACAACCCGCCGTGCGCCCTCCAGTCGAGCAAGCTGGGGCAGGCACGGTTCAAGAGTCGGAAGCTATCATATTTCGTGGAGTTGTATTGTTTTTGGTGGCGCTTGCTGTGATTTATATTTTGAAATGTTGTTTGAGTGCTTAAATGTTGATACTTTACTGTACTGTTGCTGAATTTTGTGGAGAATCAACATCGAGGCGGGGTTTGTTTGTACGAGGTGATCAGGGTTCGAAGACGATCGCACGTGACACCGGCCTCTGCGACGTGTCTCGACGTGCCTTTACCACCATTCTACGTATCTATAGTCTCTTTAAGCTTTCTGATTCGACCGGATTGGAGCACACGGCAAACTACCACCTACCAGCACTCTGTAACTACGGCCCGACATGGCAGAGGTCTCTCGAGCGAATGGCCTCACGCACGCGCACGTCGTCTACTCGGAAATCATTTCCGTCACGTCTGTCATGCGGAAAAACTCACGATGGGCAACAAACTTTGGCATAAATCGCAGGCGCGACATGCATCTTGCCACCAGCATGGGCTTGCGCCGAGGGACTGTCGAGCATTCTGGTTCTCCAGGTCCCCGAAGAGAAGTCGACTTGATGGGCGGATTTGAATATTTGAAGAGAAAAATAAGAGATGTGCAAGGTAAGCTCTACTAAACTCAAGCTGTCGGTGTGTAGCTGACGCGTAATAGATGTTCATGAGATTCCTATCCTTGAGATCCTTGAACCCTTCATTGCCGTCATAAGCACGCCCACTTCTACCGGTCCGATCACCACGGCGGCACTTGCTGCCATTAGCAACTTTTTCGTCACCGGAGTCATACTCCCGGATGATTCGATCATCCAGTGTCTATCTGAGCTCAGTGCCGTGTTGTCCCGCTGCGTATTTGAACCGAGTGACTCTGGGCGAGATGAGGCTGTTTTGCTTAGGATAATCTCTACGATTCGGGACTGTATTTGTAGCCCATGTGGGGCCCTCGTCAGTGATGTCGAGGCATGCGAAATGTTGGAGAAGGTCTTGACTATATGCTGTCAGATGCGTGCTAGCGGTGAGCTCATTACTTCCAAGGGTAGCTAGGTGTGCTAAAATATTGTCTTCACCAGAGGTGCTACGTCGCACGGCAGAAGCAAATATGCAAACGATTATCCGGGAAGTTTTTGGTCGCCTTCGCAGCTTGGATCCAGTAGCAGAGGAACAGCGAATGCGACAAGACGAAGAAGAAGCCAACGTCGAGCTTAGGCTAGCCCTTTCGCCCACCACAGTGACGAACCCACTTCCGGCGGGCGATACTCTGCCTGACCAGGCGCCAGGGGCTCACGAGCCTGAATCTGAACGTAAGCATCTTGTGTAATCTGAGTATCCTGGTTTATGTCTCAACATCATTGCTTGCAGCTCGTCCTTACGGCCTTCCTACCGTCGCGGAGGTCCTACGCGTGTTGATTAATCTCCTTGATCCTAATGACCAACAACATACAGATACCATCCGACTCACTGCTCTTGGGATTCTGACGGCTGCGCTGTCCACTTCTCTCTCCATATCAAATCAGCCCTCGACTCGCACCCTAGCCCAATTCCCATCTTTGCTCGCTCTACTCGCCGATCGTGCTTGTCGCCATCTGTTTCTTCTTGCACGTACCGAAGCTCCCGCGCTTCGACTAGCTGCTTTGAGGGCTATTGCGCTTTTGTTCGAGGTTGCTCGTGGAAGCTTAAAACTCCAGCGAGAACTATTCCTGTCATTCTTGGTTGCGAGGCTGGAGCCTGCCGGCCCTATCAGCGACGGGAAACCCAAATCAACACTCGGCGCAGAAACACCTCGGCCGAGTACTCCAGCTCTGGCAGCTCCTAGAACACCTGGACTTGGTACACCAAAGGCTGGAGCGGTCGCAGGAGGCGCCGATTCCGAGTTACGGGAGTTGATGCTGGAGACTCTTGTATTATTATCGCGGGAGCCTAGTTTCATGGTCGACCTTTGGGCGAATTATGATTGTGATGTGAACTGTGAAGACTTGTTTGAGCAGCTTATTGGGTTCTTGACCAAGGTGAGCGTGTCCTGGCGGTCTGCATTCGCAAGATTTGACTTGATTTCCTAATGGAATAATGGCTTAGAGTACTTACCCCCTGATGGGTGGATTCGGAGGACAGCAGCATTATGCATCTAGGCTAACTTGCCTGGACTTGCTACTTGCATATGTGGATCGCATGCACGCAAGAGTCGAGAATCCCAACGTATGTTCATATGACTTTGGGACTCGGACAATTAGGAGTTAATGCTGCTGTTCCAACCTTTCAGGCTGCTGAGAGTTGGCCATCGGTGCGTGCACTTTTGGGTGGAGCAATTCCTTGTTCTCACACTCTTTGCTATAGTCACAGAACGACGTCACCCCAGAGTCCTTGCTATTCATAAAGTCTCGCAAATTACTGGTCCTCACTGCTGCACAAAAATTCAACGAAAAGCCAAAGAAAGGTGTCGCGTTCATGCTTGAGAATGGGTTGGTAGACTACAAGGCAGAGGAAGATCGAGAAACAACCGAGAAGCCAGAAGCTCCTTCGCAAGAGGAGAAAAAGGAATCAACTAGGAAGGCCGATCCGAAAAGTCTTGCCCGTTTCCTCAAGCAGTGCCCTAGGCTGGACAAGAAGGTTTTGGGGGAATACATCTCGCATTTGGACAACCCTGATCTTTTGAGGGAGTTTATTGGGATGTTCGATTTCCGAGATGTGAGTAGACTCCACGTTTGAAGTTGGTTACGCTGACGCCCGGGCAGAAATCGATCGCGGAGGCAATGCGGGAGCTTTTGGAGTCGTTTAGGCTCCCTGGTGAGTCTCAGCCAATTGCAAGAATCACGGAAACATTCGCCAAGGCATTCTTTGCGGCTGGTCCACGTACGTGTCTATGCCTTACCTATCTTCATTGTCTTCTCTAATGGAGTCACATTTTACAGCTGGAATCAAATCCGAAGATGCAGTCTTTGTATTGGCGTATTCCGTTATCATGCTCAACACGGACCTGCATAATCCACAAAATAGGGTATGCGAGATGTCTGGGTTTTGATTCGGCTTCAATAACTCGAATTTATTGGTAGAAACGAATGACTATAACCGATTACCAGAAGAATCTAAAGGGCGTAAACGACGGTGTTGACTTTGATCCCGAGTATCTGGTACGTGGATTAAGCACATCGTAGTTAACAGGTATCCTGAGAAAGGTTAAAGCAAGCCATATATGATGGGCTGCGAAAGCGGGAAATTGTCATGCCTGAGGAGCATATAGGCCAGCTTGGTTTTGATTATGCATGGAAGGAGCTTTTGCTGCGGGCAAAGACTGCAGGTGGGTGACGGTTGAGAAGGTTAGCTTCGTCTTTGACATGGGTTTCCTAGGCGAATATATAGTCTGCAATACCTCTGCGTTCGACAAGCAGATGTTCGAGCTCACCTGGCAACCAGTCATTCAAGCCATTGCATTCGCGTTTACCAACATTGACGACGATTATGTCATCGAACGTGCCATTGCAGGGTTCCGTCAATGCGCGACGCTCGCTGGGTATTTCAACCTCCCTGAGGTCTTTGACTTTGTCGTCGGACAGCTGTCTCAAGCTACTGGCCTGCTTGCTAGTCCGACCACAAGTCGTTCGGCAGTATACCCGATCGTGCAAGTTGAGGGCCAGGATGTGACGGTATCTCCACTATCCGTCAAGTTCGGAACGAACCTGAAGGGGCAGCTAGCAGCTGTGGTGCTATTCAATATCGCAAATGGAAGCGGAAACGCGATTAGAGAGGGCTGGGGACAGGTGGGCTTTACGGGTTTGGGTTGAACCCAACTGACGAAGTTGTTCCCAGGTGTTTGAGATGTTCGAGACTCTGTTCTTCCACTCACTCCTGCCTACGCGTATGCTCCAGATGGAGGATTTCCTTGGCGGCGTCTCAATGATCCCACTTCAGGGTGGACCTTCCGTTACTCCAGCTCAACCCCGCTCCGACACTGGCCTACTGTCCGCATTGTCATCGTATCTCCTGACCCCGTATGGCTCGAGTTCCGACAATGTCATGTCGCAGCCAACGGATGAGGATATTGAGAACACGATGTGTGCTATTGATTGTGTTACCTCGTGTAAGCTGGATGAGTTATATGGACAAATCACGTACGTTTGCTCCACCTTGACATGCTAGTGGGTGACTTATTTTATGCTGTTAGGTCACTCGAACCCGCAGCTCTGGTCGCCGCCATGAAGGCTCTGCAAGCTCTCGCGGACCGACGAGCCTCTCTCAAAGCAGATCTACCTTCTAGAGACGAGGCGCAGGCTGGGCCAACGACCCCGGTCTCGCCCTCGCCGTCTAATGACCAACTACCGTATGATCCAACCTCGGTGTTCCTGCTTGAGACGATGGTTAGCATTGCTGTGCAAACCCCAGCGCATATCGACGAGATTTGGTGAGAGACTCATACCTTGAAAGCGTTGGGATAATCGACTTACCCCGCGTAAAAGGCCCATAGTTTTCGACCATCTGTCAACAATTTTATCATCCTCGTTGCGATACAGTGTACTGCTGGTCGAGCGGGCCGTTGTTGGGCTACTCCGCTTGTGCCGTGTTGCCTCGAGCAAGGTGCATATGTACTTTTCAATTTCCACGCACATACTGACTTGCTGCTCCAGTCCAGCCTTCGTGATCAGATTTACATTTCTTTCGATATCCTTGGTGGTCTTCCTCCAGCAGTATTTAGCGCAACAGCAGAGCAAACGGTTGCAGGGCTTGCTTTGCTCGTGCAAGAGCACCCAACCATTGTGTCGTAAGCCTTGTATGCTGGCTCTTATCCCTATTGCTGATGTCGGGATGCAGATCCCAAACGGAATGGGCGCTCGTATTTGGCCTTGTTCGCGGGTCAATAGTCAATCCCGAGGCTGCTCGTGTTTCGCTTGAATTATTGGTTCAGCTGGCCTCCACTCCCGGAAGGGTAACCTCAGATAATATCTCGGGGCTCATCACATCGCTCGAAGATTTTGCGGCGACTGCGGGCAGCGGTGTAGTCGCAAAACGACGAGGACAACCACGACCCTCGGTTGCTCCTCCGCTGTAAGATTACGCCCATTAACCAGGCAGCTTCACTAATAACTCCAAACCAGTGATGCCTCCGTTGAGCGAGGCATAGGAGCGATTACTACCCTCGCCGAACTCAGGAAGTCTATACCCGAACTAGGATTATCACCCGATGGTACGTCCTATCATCTCTCAAACGCCCGCCCATGCTTAGCCAGGCCCACCACTAGCATACTGGTCCGTCTGGACGTACCTTCTCCTCGCCCTCGGGCGTCAAAGCGCCAACCCATCCGTCGACGTCCGACACACTGCTCTCGCACATCTCCAACGCATCCTCCTTGGCCCGCAACCTCAGCTCGAACCTGCCCGCTCCGTTGAGATATTCGACCGCATAGTCCTCCCCATGATCGAGGAACTCCTCAAACCACAGCTTGCGGCGCGCGATCCGGACGGGATTGTGGAGACGCGGCTGCGCGCGTCGGCCTTGTTATGTCGGTCGTTTTTGCACATACAGGCACATGTCGAGATGTTGGGACCGGAGACGAATGCGCTGTGGATGAGAATTATTGATGTTCTCCAACAACTTATGGAGACTGGAGGCCGGGACCAGCTGGTCAGTTGTCGTTTCCAGAACGTGCCACTTATTCTTACATCATTGCACTCCAGGCCGAAGCCATCCCAGAGTCCCTCAAGAATGTGGTGCTAGTCATGAACGCCAATGGGCTGCTCGCCCCACCAGAATCCCCCGAGACGCGGTCCGAGCCTCAACAGCAGCTGTGGGCCGACACGTATACCAAGATCAACCAGTTCTTGCCTGGGTTTATGGAAGATCTCTTCCCTCCCGCTCCGCCGTCTCCTTTACCCCCACAACCAGCCGAGCCCGAGTCCGTACCCCAACCCACAGAGGAACCCGGACCAACGTCTTAATCAATGTAACCAACTTGAAAATGACACCAAAGCTCTCATTCGTATTACTGTCCGTATGAGATTTATCCAATTCAAGACAAGTTCGACCAAAACAAGACACGGGGGGACAGCACCACACGCGAGCGCTCTCTGGATGAGGTACACGAGACACATGCAAAAAGACTCCAGTTAGGGATGGGAATAAAACAGCAAGGGTCAGAGCAACACAGTAAAAATAACGAAAAATAATTAGAGAAAGGACAGTCATGGGTAAGTCTAGTAAGGAATGTGTGGCAGACTTTTTTAAAACCCGTCGGGCGGGGTTTGAAGAAGCGGTGTGTTGTCGTAGTCGGCAGCTAAGAACAAGTGATGTTAGTACTTGCAACTGAAACGGGTGCAATAACTCACTTTTCTGGAAGACATTATTGCCCCACCAATTGACCGTTGCACCGCCGTTGGGAAACTGTATGGTGAAAAAGATAACAATGAGAGCAATGAGGGAACCTGCAACCCCCGCATCAGCGCCAAGCCCAACTTGTAATTCCCTCTTCCCTACTCACCAGAATCTAGCGCAGCACTAAGCGTATAATTAAACTTGGACCACCAGCGGAAATTACGCTTCCTAATCACATATTCTGACGCGGACATCAACACTCCACCTAAAAGAGGGCTCGCGGAAAAACTCACGGAACAAGAATCCGACGACAAACCAAGACGAATAGTTGATACCCGACGCCGGTGGGATCCACGTCGGGCCGTTGATCAACACAGGCATGTTCACATATTTGAGCCGGCTCTGCGGGAACTTGCGCTGCCACAACCAAAACGGAACCGGGATCAGTGCGCCGAATACGAGCGCGTAGAGTTCAGGATGATACGTCTCGCCCTTGCCAAACTGGCGCTGCGGGCCAATGAGACCCCTGGGAATAAAAATGAGCGCGAGTGACGATAGAGTACAATATATAGGAACGTACCAGACGGCCGACGCGGTAAAGTACACCTGGTTGTGCGGACACGTCAAGTGGTGTGGCTGGTTTTGCGAACACAGGTCCTTGATATTGGCAAACATCCACTCCTTGACTCCAATCTGGACTAGTGCCGACGTGGTCGTCGCAACCATTTGCACTGCATATCCT
>WSTG01000872.1:0-13113 GCA_019616325.1 Ceratobasidium sp. 394
TATGACGGTGTGCAGCGCGGAGCGTTGTGGAATTCTCAACCCGATTGTGAGCGGAAAATGTGAGAAAAACGAACGGAGCCCCGGTGAGACTGTAGCCCAGATATGGTCGCGCCACGCAGCCTCGGACACGTAGGATTGAGATCCACAAGGCGGGACGCTTGTGACTCGGGAACGGACAACAGTCCTCCTGCGAATCGCGGCTAAGGACAGAGTAGAAACGCAAGCACTAAGACCGGTGCAGCGGGCTGGTCGCACTATTACCGAGCGCAGGGAGTGATGTTGGAGGGACAGGCTATTGTAAACAGTGGCAGAACGTGAAGAAAGACCGCTTGTGTACGTAAGCAGAATGCAGATTCCCACGACGGTGGCTGTGCAGTTGAAATCGTTCATTAATCATAATTGTTTCAATCACTATGTTATGTGAATCAATTGGGGTGGGAGCATTGAGAACGGGCAGGATATGACATAGCAAGGCGCAAGAAAGAGAAGATCATAGGGGTGCGACACCATTGCACACGGGGTCGAATGGATAACTAACCACTAGCAATCGAGGCCCATGAGCTCCCATGCACAAATGCGCTGAAATCAATATATCCCTGACGACGTATGCGTGAACCGGATATGCAAATCAACGAGTCGTCGACCTCTCGCAGTTCCGGTGGAAGCCACACAAGCAGCTTTCCTTCGGTTGAAGTCACCCAACCGGCGAGATCAGAACGCATATGACGAGCAAGCTCGGCGCTCGTGACGAGTTTGCCATCTGTGACTTGCATCGGAAGCACTTGTATCTGGGTTTCTGCAATATTGTAACAAGTTGAGCTGGCTGTATGCGGAAGGTTGAGCGAGACACACCTGGTAGAAACTTTGGAGTCTCAATCGTCGATGTTGTGTGCGACTCAGCATCCCAGATGCGAACTGTCAGGTCATCAGAGCCCGAGGCGATCCGGCGACCATCGGGAGAGAACGCAAGAGACCATACACTACGCGAATGGCCGTGCATCGGCTCGAGCACCGGCTCGCCAGTCCTTGCATCCCAGATGCGGACCGTCCGGTCATCAGATCCCGATGCTATCCAGCGACCATCAGAGGAAACCGCAACGGACCGCACCCAATGTGTGTGACCTCGTAGGGGATCAAGTACCGCATCACCAGTCTCTACATCCCAGATGCGTACTGTATCGTCCCAGGAGCCGGAGACAATCCGGCGGCCATCAGCAGAGAACGCAACAGACATCACCCAGCTTGAGTGACCTGTCAGCGGTTCGAGTACGAGTTGGCCAGTCTCTGTGTCCCAGATGCGGATCATGTAATCGTTAGAGCCCGAGGCTAGTCGACGGCCGTTGGGAGAGAACGCGACGGAATTCACTCCACCTGAATGACCTGTAAGGGGAGGTAGCGTTTGTGCACCTGTTTCTGCATCCCAGATGCATACACTCTCGTCGCCAGAGCCGGAAGCAACGCGATGCCCGTCAGGAGAGAACGCGACAGATCGCACTTCGCTGGAGTGACCTCGTAGCGGCTCGAGCGCCAACTCGCCTGTTTCTGCGCTCCAGATGCGCACTGTCCTGTCCCTAGAGCCGGATACAACCCGATGGTCGTCTGGAGAGAATGCAACCGATAGCACCGCGTCCGAGTGACCTTCAAACGGTGCACGCACTGCTGCGCCGGTTTCTGCATCCCAGATCCGCACGGTCTTGTCACCGGAACCCAAGACAACATAGCGGCCGTTTGACGAGAACCCGACAGAATATACCCAGTCTGAATGGCCTTTGGACGTTGTGGATTCCTTGAATGCTCCTGAATTTCCTCTATCAACGACATCCCAAATGCGGATGGTCTTGTCCAAGGAGCCAGAGACGACTCGATGACCGTTAGGAGAGAACGCAACGGATAGAATGGGGTCCGAGTGGCCATCGAGAATGTTGAGCACCATCTCTCCAGTCTGCACGTCCCAGATGCGTGCCGTTCCGTCGGTGGAGCCTGAGACAAGGTGCTTGCTGTCAGGGGAAAATGCAACAGACTGGACCCAAGACGAATGACCCCGCAATGGTTGGAGCACCGCCTTGCGCGTCTCTGCATCCCAGATACGTATTGTATAGTCGTCGGAGCACGAGGCAATCCAGTGGGAATCTGGGGAGAACGCGACAGACCGCACCCACCCCGAGTGACCTGCCAATGGCTCGCAAGCTGGGGCACCTGTCCGTGCGTCCCATATGCGTACTGTATGGTCCCCAGAGCCAGAGGCAATCCATCGGCTGTCGAGCGAGAACGTGACAGACATCACATTGTCAGAGTGTCCTTCAAGGGGCTCGAGTACTAGTTCGCCCGTCTCTGCATCCCAGACACGGACTGTCTTGTCCGCGGAGCCCGACGCAATACGGAGACTGTCATGGGAGAATGCAATGGAAAAAACTTCGCCCGAGTGACCATGCAACGGATTATGCCTTGCCTCGCCTGTTTCTGCGTCCCAAATCCGGATAGTCATGTCACCGGAGCCAGAGGCTATCGAACCACCGTCAGGAGAGAATGCAACCGAATGCACTGCCTTCGTGCGACCTTCGAGTGGCTCCAATACTGGCTCTCCTGTTTCAGCATCCCAGATCCGCACTGTCCCGTCGTCTGAGCCAGAGACTATCCGGCGGCTGTCGGGGGAAACTGCAACAGAGTATACTTCGCTGGAGACCGATATGCTACGAAGGCATCGCGTCCACTCTTTCTCCACGCCTTGCGTCACGGTCAATAGCTTCGGGAAGAATCTCCGCATCCGCCGCGATATCTCCGAATTCTCCGGAGCAAATGCAAGTGCAGACACATAGAGGTGTGGTGTGCTTCTTGATATCGCGTCGTAAAACGACAGAACGAACCGATAGGCATCGTTTGCCATTATGCCACAATCCTGCATGTAATCCTACGCCATGCTAGTGCATCAATATATTTGTACAAATCCAAAGTTGAGACACCCACCAAGGCAAGACAAGCTATGAACTGAAGCAAACAAGCTGGGGCTACACTCAACTTGCCGAGCAAACTGAGGACCTCTAGCCAGTACATCAGTTCTCGTCCGTACAAAAAGCGCTGCAACGGTTGCTCGAGCGTGGCCGAATTGGCCTCGGCGACGTGACTAGACCAATACACGCAGCTATACTCCAGATGAGGGTGAATCGTATCTCGAACGCGTACGTCGAGGTTCAAGACCTCACTGTTAAGCAGGTCCGAGGTTTCCAGCCCGCATATATTGAACCTTAGACTGCCAGCCATAACTCGGAAACAGGACTCAGCAAGTATTGTGTTCTGGTATTCCAAGTCGACGCATAAATGCTTTGAGCGGGACCGAGTGGTGATATAGTCCACGAACGATGGGTGGTAGATGCGAATAGCGTTGTCAAGTTTTTGGTCCACGTAAAGCACCGACGACAGAGTTCCCAATACACGCTTGAGCACATTGAGTGAAATATGTCCTTGTAACAGCGCGGCTAGGCTCGCAGCGGACAATGGCGTCCGAGACACAGTCGCAACGAGCGCTCCAAGACACTTGAGCATATGTTGCATGTTATCGCCCCCAGTGTCCGGTACGCAAGCTTCGATGGTCGTGGTGTAAAGCGCATCGATACCAGCTAGTTGTGTCCCAGCTAAGATCCGCTCCAAGCGCTCGCACTGGTCCAATCCGTCAAGGATGAACCTGCATGCAGTCCGTGCCCAGATGAACAGTCCGCTCGATCGTGTAGATATCTGGTCAATAGCGTCTTCAGGCCACCCATCAATGTCGGCCAGTCCACTTAGGCTATCTTGCACGAATACTCGGATGTCGTCCGATGCGTTATGGTCGAGAAGGTCGTGCCTCGCGAACCAACTCGGGTGAGAATCCACGAAGAAGTCCTTGATGTCTGCGTCTGGGCGACTGGTTGCGATTATCTTCAGCGAAGGTACTAGCTTGGTCATGTCCCGAAGGCATCCAAGCAGTTGTCGTCGAGTAGTAGTGTCTCCGCATTCGTCCAACGCATCGATTACAATAACGAGTGTTCTTGTCGGCTGTTTCGCCTGGGGGATGGATTGAAGTGGCTTGGTCACGAGAGCCTCGTACAATGGCTGGACATGCTTCGAGGATAATTCGATGTCGTCACGGATCACCGTGACCACTACGTCTCTGTATGCATCCCATCGTAGTGCGAGCCCACAGACGATGGTAGTCAGAACTCGGCGCGGATCGCGAAGCTCGGGGTTGTCGCGCTTGCAGAAGAAGCTCGAAGCAAGCACTTCCTGAGTGTCGAGTCGCATGCTAACAGAGGTGGCTATCGAGCTCTTTCCAAGTCCGGCAAGCCCGTGAACCCAGGCGAGGCTCGGGCCATTGTCTGGTATTTGAGCCCAGTCCACGAGTTTGTCGATGATTGCGACTCGAGTGCCGGGGATACACTGCCGGCTAGGGTCGTAGCTTGCCAGGTCGACTGGATGTAGCTCCTTGAGTTTCGCCTTGGTTCCTTGATTTCAGGAGCGGGTGAACAGGGTGGCAATGGCCAGGATATGGAGACTTACTGTCGATCTCCGCAGCACGCAGTGCTTGTACGTTGACTCTTCTGTCAAACTGTTCGCTCAATCGTCTAAACTTCCCCACGAAAACGTCCATTTGGTCCTGAGTGGTCGAGTTAAATGCGCTACGAAATGCTCGTTCTGGATAAAACACAATCAACCTAGCGGCATTCAAAAAGGGGTAATACCACGTACCCAGCGACCCATGAGATTTAAACTTCAAGATGAATAACGACACGTCCTCGATCAGGTTGAGCATCGCTATCACCGTCTCTGCCAGGTCGGCATCAGCTAGGTCCTTGACCGATTCAACCGATGGTATCATCCCGGCGATATTCTCCACGAGTTCGCATAGCTTTGCGTCCTGTTTCTCTTGTGTTTCGAGGTACTATGTACGTCCGCATGGCGACCCGCCAGATGGTTAGATCGACCCTTGAGATGTCCGGCGTGCACGTACCTCCCAAGCTTTTGTACAAAGCGAAAACGCCACTTTCGCACCTCCAGTAGGATCAAGCTCCACGATATATGCGATGTGGTGTCAAGGCTTGGTCTATGAAGCTATGTTCTGTACTTACCTCGGACATTGCACTTCCAAGTGCGAGCAGCACCTTGAACGCGTCCCCAACTCTCCCGACCCTTTCCAGCACTCCCGGCTGCGTCTCCATTTGCTGGGCCTGTGCGAACGCCTCCGAGTATGCTTGCTTGGCCTAAAGAAGCGTTCATAATTCCGTTGTCGCACTATATCGCAGGTACGCACCAGTTCTTTGGTCAAAAGTCCTAGGTGCGTAACAAATATCCCGTTGCTACATTCTACAACTCACAGATCAGGCGACGTCAGGAAAGAGGCGACAGGGAGCTCGTACTCATCGAAACAGTGTCTTGATCCACGATTTGTGACATCTTATATTCCGCTCGGTCAACACGATCCTGAAACGTATGGATCTCGGTGACTTGGAGTGCGATCACCGAGTTGTCTTGGGCGTCACTGCCAAATACAATCAGTTATTGCTGTGGAATCGTTTTGGGGGACGTCCGGTTCACCAACCATGGGAGGCAGAGATTAATCCAGTGCAGTAGTTGGCCCTTCTTAATCACTGGTAGCTTATGCACTCTCGTACCATCCACCTGCAGTTCGAGTGTGATATCATAGGCCGATTTGTCTGGTTCGAGTTTGATTTCTGTGAGGCTTCGAGTTCAGCGAGCTAACCCTAATATAATATCATCGGCGGACCATACCTTTCACACGGAAACGAGATCGTGGCTTGCCCCTGCTTGTTGGCTGGGATGCCATGATGGTGGTTGAAAGGAAACGGTTGAGCGGTGCATAGAAAGGAAGATCTCTTAGGCGCCGGCACCGTTGCCTATTCGCTAACATATCCCCAAATGGCAATTATATGAGTTATGCCTCCGCAATTGGACGATTTCCATTACTCATGCGATTCCATAATTTGCCACCAGCAGAGCACGGGCCATCTGCTATTTTCTGGATAATTGGCTGCTGTCCAACCTGGAACTCTCCAGCGATTGGCACCTACAAAAGCAAGCTGGGTGCTTTTGCAACGGTTAGTTGCGTTTCATTTCGGCACCTACCCTCCGCTATTTCCCCGGTCCCTAGTTAGGGCTAGGTCGTGGGTTTCTGTTGTGGAATCCTGAGTGCTCGCTGCCGCCTGGACCGACGACGGACACCATAAACCCATGGCGATGCGAGGTAAGGTGAAACGATGTTCGACATCTCACTCCAGGGACCCAGCGTAGTTGTGGGCTGGATGAACGTTTTCGGAACAGACCAAGTATATTCAATTTGCCTACATACATGGGGCATAGTATACTCGTCAGCGGATAGAAACTTCCCGAATGGCGGAACTATAACGACCGGCGGAACCGTCGCTGGATAAAGACAATAACGCGGGGTGGAGAGTACACTTGCAAACTCCGAGGCTATCGGTTCTTGGTGGCCCTTGCCACTAACCTTGATGGGCCGATTCTAAACATCGGTCGTTGCTCGACTCTGAAACCAGGAGGGCCCGCAATTCTCAGACCACCTAGAATTTTGATGTAAAAAAACGCCTATTTTAGCTCAAAAATTGACATATCAGCCCCAGAAGCAGGGCCGAGACCCCCCAGGCTGCCGGTTGTCGCCGTGGTGTGTTGGCCGTTGTTTGCAAAGGGGCCATAAGGGCGTGATAAGGGCCTTTAGTGTATCATTGTTTGTAACGGGGCCCAGTCACGTGCTATATCGCGATAAAAAAACAAAGACATGAACAAACAAAACTGTATATTCCTAATTTGGGTATATATCCTACGGTTCCTCAGCGCTTCTCCAGTACTTCCTGCCGCGCTCCCGACCTCCGAGCCCGGCTCCCGGTACCCAGCTCCGGCTTCCGGCACTACATCCCGCCCGCGGCTGCCCGACGTCGAATCCCGGCTCCCAGCGCCGACTCCCACCCCTCTCTGGTGCCGGATTCTCCCCAACCCCGGGCTCGTGCCTCTCCGGCGTTCGCTCTGCGATATTCGCTGATTTCGGCACGCATATACCCTGCCATTTGCGTCAGTACGTCAGGAAAAATGTGGAGTATAAATTTAAACTCAAGGTTTAAATTTAGCTAAATTTAGCTAAATTTATTGATTTAGCTCAATTTATGCGCATTTATGTGCATTTATGCTCATGGGTTTTTCATTACGGTGAATTTAGACCTGAGGGTCATGAATTCACAGTTCCCAGTTTCACACTTTTTTTTGAATCACAGGTAAGGGTATAGGTTAAAACATGCCATTTACAAATGTATGTACATAGCAATTATATAGGTATTAGACTCAAACAGGTAGGGCCGAAGGGGTGAGGGGGCGGGCGGGTGAGTAGGGCAGGTGTGGGTAAACAATTAGGAGGGCATGAGGGCGGTGAGGCGAGGGCAGACAAGGTGCATGTGGGCACGCGGCGAAAAGTGGGCTGACACAAATGTGCGAGCCAGCTAAGAATGCGCTCGGGCGAAGACGGACGCGAGCGCGGGGTGCTCGAGGCAAGGTGGGCCGCAGCCACGGAAGCGGGCCGGCAAGTAAGGGCGTAGGTGACCGAGCACGGACGAGGGCGTGTGTGACGGCAAAGCGGGAGCGAGGCCGCGTGAACGAGGGTGCGGGCAACGGGTGAACAATTAAGGGCGGGGCAAGCACGAGGGAGACAGCGTGCAAGGGTGTGACCGTAGCCGAGGGGCCAGTGTAAGGGCAGGCAGGCGAGCAGAGGGCGAGCAGGCCGGCGTAAAAGGGTCGGTGCAAGTGAGGGCAGGCGCGGCGAGGGCGAGGAGGGGTAAGTAGGGGTGACACGGTCTGGTGGCGAGCGAGCATACCTCGGCTGTGGCTATCGCGGGTCGTGTTGATGAATGAGCAGGCGCAGGCGCATGCGACCGAGCTCATGGCAGAGTACCCTTGACAACGAGGGACAAGACGAACGGTGAGCGGCACGGCT
This sequence comes from Ceratobasidium sp. 394, assembly GCA_019616325.1. Lineage (NCBI taxonomy): Eukaryota > Fungi > Basidiomycota > Agaricomycetes > Cantharellales > Ceratobasidiaceae > Ceratobasidium > Ceratobasidium sp. 394. The sequence goes on from WSTG01000872.1 coordinate 7,985, forward strand.
TACGTGCTTGAACGGGGCGACTCACCTAGTACGCACACCGCTTGGACGACGAGCTGCGGGCCATCAACATGGGAGGACGGGCAGGGGCGGTCAGAAGCGGGGGCAACGGGGCTTGCCTGTCGTGGGCGACGCCAAACGCATCGTTGTCTTGTGGCGGGGATGCTGGGAAGGAAAAAAGTTGACGCCGAGTGGCAATCGGGCGTGACGTGGCAGCTCGCGCACAGCTTACCCAATCACGTGGCCCGTACGCAGATTTTCCCTCCTACCACCTGCCCCTCAACTTGCCCGCTACAAGACGACGACGCCCAAGGCATCGTCCACACGGAGGTAATACCCCGAGCGAACGCCGGTTGCCCCGTTGCTGACCGCCGCCGCCTTGCCGCGTCCTTGTTGCCTGCCTCGGGGCAGCCGTGGCCGAGGTAAGTGTGCCCGCCACCTGTCAGAATCACTCCGCTCACCTCACCCCGCGCTCGCACGTGTCCAAGCATGCGCTCGCGCCCGCCCCGTACTCGCACTCATACGCACCTACACCCGCACCCGCGCTCGCTTGGTCGCTTTCGCACGCCCGCGCCAGCTCGGCCACCCACGGTTACACTGCCCGGGCCACTTCTAGGTCAGTGCGTTGTCATGCCAACACTCGACCCGGGTGCGCTGACGCCCGCACTCGTCCTCGTTCACATGTGCCGCGACCCCACACCCACGTCCTCACGCTCGCCATCGCCCCTTTTGCACCCACGGTTGCTGACTTTTTTTGCCAGCACTTTTGTCGCCCGCCTGGCAATGGCAGTAGCCGAAGTGAGTCCACCCGTCCCCTGACTATATCCCCCCTGCTCACCGTTTCTCCCCCTTACACCTGTCCACGCCTGTACCCACACTTGCTCGCATACGCACGCGCCGGTTTTTGCACTCACCCTTTTGCGCTCGCACTTGACTATACCGGCCGGTTCACTTCCGCTCGCCTATCTGGCGCCCCCGATTTGGGCGCGCACTGCCTTCCCTGTCTTGCACGCCAAGTGCCCGCTTGCCCGCACTCCCGGCTGGCGCTCATGTTTGCACCTGCCTGCACCCGCCTCATCCGCCCTCGCCCTGGTCTGCTTACCCTGAAGGTGCACATGCTGTTCGATGCGCCCTTGCCTAAGCCCTCTGCTCGCCCGCTCCTCGTGCGCCTACCCCTCGAGTTCTTCACCGGCTGCGCCAGCACTGCTGGTCCACCCCACTTGCAGGTGTTTACCTCAGTGCCAAGCCTGTGCTCTGTACGAGCTTGCAGACAGTTTTACCATGTAAATACACTTGTGAATAGAATATTATTGATCCATGCATTTTTACCTGTGAATTTGGGGCAAAAAATGAGTGAAACCGGGGCTTATGGACCCATGTCCTAAATTCATTAAATCCATTAAACCCACTAAACTCAATAAATTCACTAAATTCACTAAATCTGATAAATTCGATAAATTGGGTTTAAATTCAGATAAATTTAAGCACCCCCCTGATGCATTTAGTGATATGAAAAGGGGGGAGTCATAAATCCCCTAAAGCCTTTCATAGAGCTAAATTGACCTCTTTTTACCTGAATGAAAGTTGACCCTTTTTCCTGACGTAAACCACGCCAATCGTACAGCCTAATCGGCGTACCAGTTCGACAGTTGCCGCACCCGCCCGCCCGCCCGCATTCGTTGCTGCATTTCCCTTGCCCTCTATCCGCTCGCGTGCGGTAGCACTCGTGGTCATCCGGCTGTGGCTGGGACATGTCGCTAGAGATCTCGGAGCTGGAGAGCGAGGTGAGCGACGCGGTCTCATCTCTCCCTGCTCACATCTTCACATACCGGCACGTTGCTCCCGCCCACACACTTCGCGCTACTTTACCGGCGCCAGCCTTGCCACATCTCTCTCGTGCCCTGGATTCTTGGACGGGGCCGTGGGTGATGAACTCTGCGCGAAACGGACGGTGTACGGGCACACTTGGGAGGAGCAATCTTACCTTGATCAGTCGAACGATTCACATCCAAATTCGCACAAATACTGGGGTGTATACTAGATTGAATGAATAGCATTGCAATTTTTGTAACACAGAAAATAAAACTATTATGGCGGGATTAGAGAGTGCTCTGGCGTACTGGACCACTGGACTCACCTTGTAGCAGGACCTTCCGACAAACGGCGGCGCACATTACTCAACGGTGATGTTCCTGGCTAGACCAATGTCGCTATCGGACGAATCGGGGTTGTCGGTTGTCGTGTCAATGTCGGTATCGGTTGTATCGGTGTCATTGTCGGTTGAGTCCATCTCGTTATCGGTTTGGTGAGGGTTGTGGACAATCGTAGTGTTGATGTTGCTGTAAGCGGTAGTCCAGCCGAAGTCGTTTGTCAAGTTAAATCTAGTAAAAGCTCGGCAGACACTCTGGGGTTCACATTTAGGGAATGACCGTGGTATGGAGTTGTGTCAAACTAGCTTACCTCGAGCGGAGTCTGCTGTTCCGTTGGTTCCGATTCGTCCATCGCTCCCATCTCCAGCAGTGACCGAGCAATCAAGTACGTTAACTTGGTGCGCAGGGAGTCGCGCGGACCCGTATACATGTCCATCACGTACAGGCGGGCGGTGTCCGCAATCCGGAGGCCAAGGCGACTACTCGTGATCAGTTTGGGCTCGGGGACACGGTTACCATTGGCATCGACTTGGCCGTGAGGGAAGAGCAAGTCGTAGTCGGAAACAAAGGCAAAAAATATTTCCTTCTGCCGCTCGACGCGCTCAGAGAGGGCGTCTAGGTCTCGACCCAATGAATCGATGTGGGCTTGGTGGAGAACGGTGAGCTCTTGGTCGACCTCGCCAACGTCACACTCGGGAGCGAATATCTGAATCATCGCGAAATATTCTGCCTCTGAAATACGTGGAATTGATTCTTCAAGGTCGATCGTCGAAGGGAAGGTGATGGCTGCAAGCAGCCTGAGCATAAGCTCGAAGTGGCTCGCAGTGGTGAAGACAAGCGCAGACGTAGTGCTGTTCGACATGATCGTAGAATGTGACAGTGCGGCGGCGATAAGCGTAGCGTGGGGTGGAATGCGTCAGACCTTTGCCATAAATTAGTTATACCACTTAGCTTTCTTTACAGGACGCGGTTCATTGCATATTGATTCCGGTAGGGAATTGGGGCGATGTGGATATTGATTTTGCCCCGTGCCGTGCGATTCTGGTGAATGGAATGACATCAATCGGTGGAGAGGTAAGAATGTGGCGCTAACCTCGTGGACTGCGGCGGGCGAGGCCGCCAAGCCTTGGGATGAAATGTGCGCTCGGTCGAGAACTTTTCCAAATCCGCCTTGGATGATATGTTAATGAACACGTGTCGAAAAAAAAACTGAATATACGGAGCTTGCTTGTACCTCATGACCGCTAGAGCGTGTCACACGAGCAACGTTTTTGGGGGGTTCGATGGCGGAACACCAGGTACGAAGGGGGCGTGGCCGAGTCGGCCACGGTGGCGAACACTAATTATACCGGGAATCAGTTAACGAAGTTCATTACGGCCGGCTTGCTCACCGGTACTTTCCTATGTTAGTCCTAGACAAACCTGAGTACGTCCACGGAGGGCTGTCATGTGTGTGGTAAAAATGGCACTAATAAAAATAGCGGGAATGCATACCTTGCACTATGCTGCAAGTTGACTGTGGCGCGTGGCCTCATCATCGGAAGGCTCGAATTTTGGGGCGTGGCAATCTCGGAACAAGAAGGGCGCAGGTCGTGTGCCTAACTTGGCGCCGGTGGAGCTGTGCCGAGGTATTCAGACGTTGTTAGCAGCTTGCGGCAGAACAGCCGCAACACGAGGATTAGCGTACTCAACTTCGCGCGGGTGTGGAGGTCGCTGGCGCAAACCTCTGTGATTGGTGCGTCGGCAGCATTAGTGCCCGTGGGCTCGCCCGATGGCTGTCGCAAGGGGTGGGTTGAACATCGGCGACGGCGGTTAGGTCGGGGGCGAGGCAAACATGTTGGGTGGCGTAGCATGTGATGAGCTGTTTGGTCTTGATCCGCTCACATTGCTTGTTCGACTTAACTCAACACCATTTCCTCGTATATAAGTAGCGCCATGTCGTTGTCCGAGTCTGCAGTCCTCCTGTCTCAGTATCAGTATATCTTGCAGAAAGACTATAGTATTCAGCGAATTCTCGAACTTTCCAATATCCTTGATCGATTTTTCCCCAGTCTCGAACCTGACTTTTATTTTATGGCGGACGAAAGGTGAGTATGCCGACCCTCCCTCTTGTCGCAACAGATTTTATTTCTATGCTCTTAGTTTTCGTTATCCTGAGATGGCGCACGCTCATTCGGAGCGCGAATCGTGGGGTCAAACAGTACAGTATCGTTCTTATGAGACCTATCACTAGTAGACTCACATGTTATTCTAGCCAACGGCAGCGGAGCTGAACGCGGCTGGAATCGGGTACTACCCGAGTACCGGCGCCGATGTTTCGTATGAAGCCCGTCCCACCCCGCTTCGCCCTCGCGCTCTCACCGGCACGTCGAATGACAATCCTCGTGCTACTAAGCGGCGTATGTTCCCCGCTGTATCCATTTATTCGCGCATTTTACAGTTTACTAATCAGCTCGTGGAATGTTCTAGGTATGAACAATCCCGTGCACACTCAAGAACATGGTCAAACTGAAACGCCGTCCGATGTGCGTAATCTCTCCCGACTAGCTGTTCTAACTGACATGGCAAAAAATAGGTATTTATTAATCACCTGCAGTATGCAGGAGAGCGTGCCAACCTTGTGCCTCCAGCTTACGGCCCGGCCCAAGGCTATGCCCAGGAATCTGTTCGCACGCAGACCGGCATGCCAGTAGGCAATGTATGTACGGTTCTTGGGCCTGAATGTCATGACCCGTCCAGGGAAGACCCGTATTTTCTCCGAATTATGGATCACATGACACTAATCACGTGACCTGATCACATGACCCCAGTCACGTGACCTGATCACATGACCTCGGCGCTTACGACATCGCTTACGCAAGTGGGGGCTGCAACATCTCTCTCTAGGATTGCAGCCCCCAGCCCCCACTAATCACGTGACCTGATCACATGACCCCAGTCACGTGACCTGATCACATGACCTCGGCGCTTACGACATCGCTT
>WSTG01000873.1:0-13102 GCA_019616325.1 Ceratobasidium sp. 394
TTAGGGGCGACGATTTCGGAAGGGGTGGGTGACGGGGAGACGGGCCTGCCCGGCTCGGCGCCAACGGCCACGGAGGACGCTCGAGACGAGGCGGGTGGCGTGCTATCGGGGAAACCTAGGGAAAGAAGATATTAGTAGCGTGATTAGAACTAAATAGATGAACTTACTGTTCAAATCGCGCGGGCAATGCGCGTCAGTTATGTTCCCAAATAAGAATCCCATCCCAGATTTGTCGTGGCGTGGATCGAAGGGCCGCCCAAGCGCTGCCCAGGTCTCCCGACGTTTCAACAGGAGTTCTGCACGAAGCTTGATCGTCAACTTGCACCATCTTACCAACGAAGGGTGCAAATTAGCCGGGTTAGGAGGGCATGGCTTGTGGTCCCGCGAGGGATCGTTCACCCAATCCTCGACCAACTGCAAATGCCCCGTCGACATCTGCACCGCCTCCGACCAGAATGTCGCGTGACGTGCAAGTGCGACAAGCTCGTCGTAGTTCCAGATCAGCTCCACGGTAGTCGCACACATATCGTGATCCATGCGGCGTAGACCTTCGAGGTCGTGGTTGCCGACCTTCGGCCCCCTCTTCATGGCCAACGCCAGTTCGCGGCAAGCAAGGTGGAGCGCCGTGCAGTGGTGACCGTGAGCATACATGCGTTGAGCCAGCTCGACGACCTCCGGGGCCATTTCTCGTGCTTCGGCCCAATGCAACACCAGCGCGACGACAAGCCAGAGATCGAACACCTTCGGATCCTTGTGGATGAGGGGCAAGGTGTCTTGTGCCACATTGATCTCGGAGGGGGCCGTGAGTGCGTACCACTCGTCCAACAAGCTTCGACTCTGCTGTATTGCGGACTGCACCGCCGTCCACAACGACGGAAACGGCTCTTTGGCTGGGGGCATGGGCGGAGGGGGAGAGTCGGGAAATCCACCAAAGACAATGTCGCGTTTGTCGATAGCCTCGAGGTCGGACAAGGAGGGGTAGGGCGGTATCCCCGAGGAAGGTTCAGGTCCTGTCACAATACAGCCTCGACATTAGTAGCAAATAGAAGTTAATAATATAATCGTACCTTTCGAGACCACATCTTTCCCGCGTGGACGTCCCTTCCGTACAGGCAACGGGATGTCGGCGATGCCAGGAGAGCCCCCACGATTGGGCTCTTCCATGAAATCATCGGGGGCGGGTGCCCGAGAGCTGAAGGACCAGTCGGGTTCCTCGTCGAGGTCATCATCGCTCTCCCCGTCGCGAGCCTCAAAGTCTTCCTCGCTCTCGGGGTCGGTGCCGGCGCCAGAGGACAAGGCACTATCCTCCGAGTCAGACCAAAGATCGCCCAGCTTCTGCCGCTTCCCCCCTCGCTTCTGGTCTTCTGTGGCAACGCTCTTGCCCTTCGCGTTCTTCTTGATTTTCCGCTCGCGCTTGCGTTTCTTAGACGAGGAATCGGCGTGAGTAGGAATAGCGACTGCTTCCACATCGTCATCAGCGTGCGTGACTCGGCAGGCGCGACGATCGTCCGAGGTCTTTCGAAGAACCTCAATCGATTGGTGAAGCTGGTTGGTCAAGTCGCGTATCCAGCCACGTAAGCGGGGGAGGTCGTGGACGGGGAGCCGGGAAGCGTCGTATTCATTGGGCAACTCGGCCGGGGGATCAAGTGAATTTGTGATCGCCTTGAAATTGAAGAGAATCTTGAGGAGCGCGCGAGCAACCCACGGCACGCTAAGGCCGCCAAGTAGAGAACCGCTCTCCAAGTGACGCAGCAAGTCACCCTCGAGCGATTCTTCGATCCAGGAGTCGAAAAACGAGAACCGATCCTCCTCGCGAGGGACTTTGCGAGGCCCAAGGAAGTAGGTGACGGGGGCCCAGAAATCGGCGAAAAAATCATCCGCGTGGAGCGAGGCAGGTTTGGTGGAGGGAAAAATAGCGGGAAGGGGGGACTTGGAGGACCACAGACCGTCCTGGGTCTAAAACAAAAACAAATAAATAAATGATTATCAGTCGAACAGTTAGATGACGCAAAAAAGCATAAACACTCACCGAGGCAGGTAAATGGGACAAAAATTCAACGAGATTATCAAGTAGCGAGGTGGCGAGCTCCTTGTCCTCGTCATCGTGGAATTGGTCAATAAGCTCGCGAGTGACCTTGAGCTCCTCCTCGCCTAAAACCTGCGCAAGCGTGCGCCAGTTACCGGTTGGAAGACCTTGCCATTCGGGCTTCTCAGGGGGGGCTTGCTCGGCTGCGGATTCCTGCTCGGCGAGAAACCGTCCATACTCGATGCTCGGCTTGGGATATCGCATGCCACCAGGCGCGTGGCAACGGGTGACATAAGTGTCGAACTCGAGGACGTATGTCTGCTTGTCGCCTCGCGTGACGAGCTCGCGCGACGACTCTTGGCTCTTCGAGACGTCAATGGGAGAGAGACCGGCGTAGACGCGGCGGAATTGAAACTTTTTCTCGTCGGGGACGAGCCCATCCTGGCAATCGCGGAGGAAACAAAGCCAAAGGAGGACTTGAGACATGTTCATCGCGCTAGGATCTTTCCATACAGCGCCCTCGGGCATGCGCTCTGGATCGATCCATTTTTCGGGGTCCCGCCCGATCTCTTCCCAAGGGCACGACTTGCCCGCTCCGCCCGCGAAAACTGTGAAAATGTAAGCCGAGTATAAGACAACCGAACAGTAAAACACGTACTGTATTTCGAATTTACAACCAAGCGGAGGAGCTTTTGCAACTCCGGTAGGTGCATGCCAACGAAGTCCGGGAGCAGAGGATGCCCCTCATTTTCATCATCAGGATAGGCAGTGACCGTCGGTGCGCCCTCTTTCACTTCGCGGTCTATAGTAATAGAGTAATTAGCTTACGTGAGAAGGTAACCGAGTGGTTTTGAACTTACTACCGGTAGATTCGACCCATTTTTTCAACGAATGCAGCATCTGCGGCATCGCTGCGGATTTCCGAAAATCTTTGATTCCTTCGCTCATCAGACTGCGAGAAGACACATGAGTTCCGATAATGCATTGTGAACCGCAAAATACATACGTTGTAATGGTGAACTTCGCATCAGATTCTTCAGTCAGGATCTGAACGTTCAATTGAATCCCAGCGCAGATTTCAGCCTCGCGAATAATCTCGTTCATTTTCTTCGGGAAATCACGAAGGTACCTGCCAACAGCTGTTAGAAATTACGCACAAATGAATCCTAAAGTGACTTACAACGCGCGCGCATCCTCGGTGAGACGCTGAATCGCCTTTGCTGTCGTAAGCTCGTCCTTGGCTTTCTGGCGCCACATGTCCTGCTCGTCCTTCGGAAGCTCCTTGAAAAGGAGACCAACGACCCTACGGCGATTGCCGATCGATTCTTCGAGGTCGGGATGGTCCTCCATATAAGCGTCGAACTTCGGTTGAAAGATGTGCTTGAGGTCGCGAGCCCAAACATCCTGGCCGTACATGCGAGCCTTGATACGAGTGGCCTTGGGCTGGACACCCGGAGTTCCCCGAGAAGTGTGATTGCTCAGGTACGAATAAACGGGCTGAAAGAATAGAAATCAGCGTGAGTGCATACGAGAGGGATATGTAATACTGACCTCGCCGAGAATAGTTTCATACTGGGCGCGCTCCTCCTCGTTGAGGTCGGGATAGAACTCGTCACAGAACTCGCGGGTGAAGAGCTGGCGCGTCCAGTCGCGGGCGGTGTTCTTCTTGCTCCCCCGGTGAGCGATCTGGGCCTGGAACGGCTTGCCGATGTACTGGTTCCAAAAGGACTTCGGACGGCCTCGAAGTTTTTGCGGGAGGCGGGCGACGGCGGGGTACAGCCCCTCGGCGGGAGACTGGTCGCGCTTGGGTCGACGACGAGAGACCATGTTGAAGTAAAGAGTAAATACGGACGGAGCGGCCAATCGAGCAAGAGCAGGATGGGGGGATGCTAGAGAGCGAGAACGAGGTAGAGGGCTAGAACATATGGAAACATGTGTTGTGGCGTGACGGGTCGTGTTTGATTATGTAATCCTATGCGACGCTCACAATCATATTACCGTCAGTCATGGCGAAAGTACAATACTCGCATCTTGTTTGTTTTGAGGCTGAAATACCCCGCAATCTCTTGCTTCGAGACTTCCCTGTCGAATGTTCTGAATGACGAAAGAATGAAATATCTTTTCAGCGCTGCAACCCCTTTTAGCTACGATCGCCTGTCCATTCTTGGCGTTTCCCAACCTCTCGCACCGATTGGCTAACAGACTCGGCTCCAACCTCCGAAGATACGATATCTGCATGCCTGAACCTACAACAATCGTCCGTGCCAATCTGATCCACATGCGATTGCGTGGGGAGATTCGTGCGCGTGATGTTTGGATATGTTGATTACAGCACTCACCTCGCTCCCTCTTTTGCACTCAAGAGCACGAATGCCGGCGGTACCGGTTTGTGGTGTTAATATCATATACGGCATACGCCTTTCCAATGGCGTACTCTAACAGCCTATGTCAAAATGTCGAAGATTACTGGCTATGAGACCAAACAACGCATATACCACCTGAAACCGATCTTAGTACAGCCAATTGCGAGCGCGACTGAAACCCATGACCAGGTTACACCCACGTTCAATCACCATCGCATGGGCTTTGTGGAACCACGCGGATGCGCCTCCTGTCCCACGAGAGCCTCGGCTCCAGGCTGTTGGGATGGCCATGCAAAGCCCTTGATCCTACGCCGTTCAAGCTTATGCAGGCAATAAACGCATGTACCATCCTCTGTGTACTCGTCCCCTAGACGCATATACTGTAGCTACCCTGCGTGTAAAGCTACCTGAGTATGAAGCGACCCTGCATGTAATGGCCATAGCTGTCCCTCAATCCCGGCAAGTAACTCAGGAGTATCATTCCATCCCAAGCGCATACACGTCTGCGGCAGTACTACATGGGCCTTTTCTTAGGCTCAAAAAGTTGGTCCGAGTACGAGTCTCAGCTACAGTCTCGTTGGAACCTGATATGCCCTGACCGCCCACTCCAGCGATTGACTATCCACCAGTGCAGTGGTCGTACCACCTAATGCGGAACTCTTGTGGCCCGTTTCCGGTGCTGTTGCGTATGAGAGATCCAGTGTCAGAGACCGAAACACTGAACTAGCCGGGTCTAATGATTCATCCTTGAGACACAGTACCGAGTGATACGCGCCCCCTTTAAGACGCCCAGGACACTCTTGAACCTACCCAGCCGCCCATTCTCATATATCCTACTCTTCAACCGCTGGCACTCGCTTCCAAACCATCGCTCTGAGTCGCTCCCTTAGCCGCTCCACCGAATATGCTCGTGAGTTCAGAGGGACAGTCGCTTAGTGGTCACGTTCTACCCCCGCCGGTCCCACGGCTTGTGGCAAATCATTCACGATCTATCCGTAAGACAAGTGTGACTGAGCCCCAAGCTTTCTGGGTTCACCGCGGGGCTGCAGTATTCCCCACTTCCGAATTGACCGATAAACGGAGTCTGAAACGTGCCTTGTTTGGATCTTGTGATTCCTTCGCTCGGGCCGAGTGCCTGCAAGAATCTTTTCGCCCATTTGTCACGTTTGCTACGGCACACATGCCGGGTGGGTGGGCCGTTTAGCTCCGATTATGCCCCAAGAATCCTCCTCCCGCCCGATGATGTATTGTAACGTTTTGACACAACGCTCTCAGTTTCTTCGTCACCTTACGCATTCTTGACTAGTGGTAAGTCCTATTCCTTCTGTGGACATTCAATGTATGCGCTGATAGGGGCGAGCAACATATCAATTTATTAAACAGCACGTATTGTAGTGACTTATCAAATTTCATATCTTTTTGCCTTGTTGCTGTTCCTCCGGCCTCGTCGTCTTGTGACTGCTCGTATTCCATTCACTTGGTATATCATGGCCCCTAAACGTGTCCACTGTTCGATTGACAGCGCTGAGACTCCACTCGTTGAGCTGAGATTCTACAATGATGAACACGTTAAACCACAAGGCTCACGACGCAAAAAAGGGCGAACAAAACCGGCCCCTACCAAAATGTCGTTTACGGTAGTGGATTCTTCACTGTCCGGAGGCTCGCATGGCGTTGCTTCACATCCCAGCAATACGACTGCTCAGGCCAACACTAACGTTGACCAAGACGAACTGCCGACACCACAACCCCCTGCTCTGGCCGAGAATGATCCTTTGCTAGGCAACGAATCCGATGGCATTGCTCAAGCTCTTGAAAACGATAGCACTCATCCTGAAGTTACTTCAAGAAAGGTGAGCTCTTAACGCCTATCAAATATTGTTCAACTTCATACCATTTCGGTTTACCAGAATCCAAACTATTATCTACGCCTATGGTTAGACGATTACAGTGACCTTTACGTTCATGCAGGTTATAATCGCGAGGCACCTCCTGAATCTCCTAACTGCAGCTTATGTCTTTCGCGCGTCAACACGCTATATCGATGCACGTTTTGCCTCGGTTCTCCTCGACTCTGCGGCTCATGCTTGCTTAATTCCCATCGCCTGCTACCGACACACCGTCCCAAAGTCTGGGATGGAGCTCTATGGCGCGACAGCTGCTTGGCCAGCTTGGGTCTCGTTCTGCACCTTGGGCATGACGGACAGCCGTGCGATCAAAACGAATCCAACAGTTCTATCCTAGTCGGCGATCTAATTGGGTTTACAAGTGTTAATGTCCGATACTGCACGCACGCGAACTCCCTATCAAAGCCAGAGCAACTCATTCATAACGGCTTATTCCCCTGTTCCGAACGCTCTCCCCAATCCGCATTTACAACAACTTTGCTGGAAAAACTTAATGTCCTTGTCACGCTGGGCCGAACATCCTTTCATAAGTATTATCTGACCCTCGCGCGAATCACCAAACCAGGTTTTCCTGCAGACGTGGACGATCGATATCGCGAGCTTTTGACTACGTATCGAAAGTTTCTACATACTTCCAACTTACAAAGATCTGGGCGACACTTTTATTCACATCCCGCTGAAGTGCATAAGGATGATCAAGCGTTGGATTGCGTTGCTTGCCCGCGCCCGGGGCTAAATTTCGAGTGGGATGAAGTGCCTGCCTGCGAAAGGTACCGTACAATCATTTTACCGTTGCAATGAGCTAATAATGATGTTCTTAGGCCGTGGTTCCAAGTTGGTATTAGCTACGATGGTAACGCCAGGAGCGTGCGGAAGGCAAAGAAGGTTGACTCTGGAGACATATGCTTCTCAGATGGAAATGCATATGTCCCGCTGAAGGCCCCATACAAGGAATGGGTTGCTAGGGACCATGGGCCTCAGCGGACTGTGAGTAATAGTACTAAACTCATCTGGCGTCGAGCTCAGATGATATTAATATTACTGTTTCTGTAGGAGAAACCGATTTGCGATAATCATAAGGCAGGAAACGATACGTCCGGCCGATGGGCGGGACGGGATGTCACGGGTGTAGGCGCGTTTACGTGTGCCAGTCATAGTTGCTTCATCCCGAGGGGTTTGGTGGACTATGACAAGGGAGAAAGGTACGTATATGCGTTGCGATTTAGCTAAGTGCGTTGGTTTTGTTCAAACTAACATCATATTATATGTCAGGCATATCTACACTGATTACGCTTTTGCTTCAGTCACGAGATACCTTTACGAGCATGGGCGGATTGATTTATTTATGACTTATGACGTTTGGTGCCATTGGTTTGTTAGGTTCTTGCAACATCGGGCACCCAAGCTCCCCCCCCACATCGCCTTACCAGTTGGTTTAGTGCTCAGAGGGGCGATTCCAAAATGGCACATAATTGGCCATCAACTCTCCTGTTGGATTCGGTACTCGTTAGACCACACGCAATACGTTGGTCGCCTGGAAGGGGAAGGGCCCGAGCGAGTCTGGGCTCATATGAACGAACATTCGGGAAGTACTTCTGAACAAGGCCCTGGAATGCGAACCGACAGTATCAACAATATGGCATACGAGTGGAATTACGAGAAGATGATTGGGTTAGGTAAGTAGAACAGTCATCCTAGTCGCGCTGTCGGAAGATATGCAAATGATTGTTTAGCTAAAGCGCTTCCGTCAAAGTTTGAGGAAGCAAAGGTTATGCTGGCAAAACAGAAAGGAGTACATGAAGACCTTACCTCGAGTCTCCCAGTCGCGAAGATAAAGCAATGGGAGACAGAGTCAATTGAGCCGAAACAAGTCAAGGGGGTGTGGACAAGCCCTCTCGCGGACCCGATTCTCAATTGTACGTCACCCAGCGACTATTCAGTTGCTTAATTCTCTTGTCCGGTACTGATATCCATATATACAGATGGAAAATTCCAGTCGAGCATCAAAGATGCACGTGAAGAGGAGAGCCCAACCGCTCGCGTCGCAGGAAAACGCCCTGGGGCAACGCGATGGCTATCAGAAGGCATTGAACTGGAGCATAGCATGTAAGTAGTATAATCAAGATGTGTAGGCATTCTGATGGTATCTAAAAATCTTTGATCGCTTAGACGTAAATCGCAGGACGAGGCAAAAGAGCTTGGAACCCATCCAACTCCCAAGCAAGTCAATGCATTCAACGCACAGATTTCATTTCTGCGCGATCGACTCACAGCCCATCATCAGCAGCGTCCAAAGTTTATGGCGACTTTGGGTGACCCTGATCATCCCGAGTTTCAACCATTCACCGACGAATGGACTGAAGGATTCAACGTCGTGCTCCCATCATCTTATGCGACCGAAACACTCCAAGCCGCCGGCCTTACCTCCCTTGTCAAAGTTGAGCTCCGCCTTCGGAAGGGGATGTGTGGGGACGGAATCGAGTCGGTGAAGAGGCTCCTCGGCATCAAGGACATAGCGATTAGCCACAGGAACCGTCAGCTGAGCGGGGAAATCGCTACGACCCGAGCACAAGCAGCAATTCGTGCGCATACTGCGAAGGTCAAGAAGGCCCGGTGGCGATACGAGAACTCTAGGAAGGCAATGATACGACTAGGAGCAACCGAATCCGACTTAGATAAGTATCGCGAGCTTGGTGATGAGGACTTACAGTCCTTAACATCTTACCTCGCGGAGGTCTCCCGGGGAATAGGACAGGGCTACACAAAGATATCGTGGATCTGGCGAAGTGGAGTCGCGCCGAACACCGAAGACTGGGCAAGTGAAGGCACGTAACATTAAATCGACGTCTAGAGAATGGTACATTGACATTATCATGTGCATGTTTCTTATCTCAGCGTTGAAGCCGGAGTGGTTTAGATCAAGAGAGCGCTATAAGCGCTGGGAGGAGCAGCTCTATTTACTGAAACGGGAGATGGTCATGGCAACCCGGAGCTTCCGAAAATTTCAGGACGTTTGGCTGTGGAAATCCGAACGTAGCAATTGCACGCCGGGCATGCGTGCTTACGCCTGAAGACGGAGTGCGTTCTTCAAGGAACTGGGCGATCGGATTTTTTTGGCAAGCAGAAAGCACCTAGAGGTGAGTTTAATGGTGCATGTACTGAGGCTGGCGCTGACCATCCCAGGATGACATCGTGACATTCGAGTGGTGCGACAGATGGCTCAAGGATCATATTTCCGGTGCGTCATTATCCCCACCCGTATTTCATGCACACCTAACAAGCGATTTTTTCACTCCGTAGAAACCAAGTCTGTACATTCCCATAGCTTCTAATTCATGATTGCCTTTGAGTCTTCGCGCCCTCTGCGTCAGTCGATTGCTTAAGTCACAAATCAGGTATGTCCCAAATCAGGTAAGCCTCGTGCTTAACACGTTTCCTGTCTTCTCTTTCGATCCGTTGTCTTTCCATTTGTTGTCTTTCGACTACACCCGGCGACTGCTCACCTCGAGCCAACGAAATGTAATTATGTCTCTTCCAACGGCTTCTGAACACGGTTTCTCACTCAACGCTTAATAGCGTCACCAACGGTCATGGACACGGATATGAGTTTTATGTGGCGGGGACGCGAAAAGGATTTTTTCGGGGAGTTGGGATATGAGGGGGTATGTTATTCCATTGCATGCTGTTGCTATTGACCTCACATTTACTTCAGTTTGTAGAGAAACTTCGACGCGCGTATGGAAACTCACCAGACGACACCGAGATGGTAGGTCCAGATCAGCCGTCGAGTTGATTGCGCCATGTCATTCACATCGGCGCGGTTAGACATTTGTTAACGGCCAAGAGCCAAGCATGCGGGAAGACCTAGAGGAAACCCCTGCTCCCGTAAGTATCGCATCTAAAATAATTTCAAAGTCGGACACGCTAACTGACACCGTCACAGTACACTGATCGGACTCTTCCTCGACCCGCTCGCGATACAGGAAGCAATACGAGAACAAAGGACCAGGGCGCACTACGACCTACTCGCAGACACAGTCTGCCTGGGACTTCAGCTAAGCAACCCAAATCAGGAGGACGTCGCCGATCGACCCAAATCCCCCAGCATAACGTTAACCCCGATTCGCCATCGCCAACGTTCCCGCTACGACCCCTCCCCACCCGAGGAACTGCAAATCTACCCGCGAGAAGCCCGAATACCAAGCGGGTTTTTGATTGTGTAGAACTCGTATTGTCACCTTCGCATTCCTCCCAAATGTCCTCTACCAACATTTAGTTGTCTTTCCGTGTGTACAATTATAATAAATTTGACGGGCATCAGGTGTTGGCTTGCACGTACCGCTCATTGGACATTCATTGAAACTATACATGTCCAAAATCAATCAAGCACTATGCCTAAGCTGTGTAGTAACTCCGATATGAATATCTGCCGTACATGTTGACAAGTACAATACCGTATACAAGAAAGTTGTCGATAAGTAATGTAATCAGGAATTAGATATGGTTTGCTACAGAGCTCTTTACTTGACGTAAGATTGATTGTATTTGCAGTTAACCTCATCCTGATCTCAAATGAGGTTATGAGCATTTCAGCGTGCTAAGTAACAATACTCCGGGGCCACTGTTCATCTAGGTACGATCATGACCCCTTGCGCGACACTCACATAATCTTATCTGCAATTACATCATCTTTGTGTTACACGAGGCTACGCGTGCAGGATTATCTCCGCGTGCGGAATATTATCGCTCTGAAGATTCGTTCCATCCAGGTATGATATAATACAATTACCATTTCTCGGCCGACCTCTGATTGATACTATTCACAGTTACTTTCATCTCTGCGTCGGTATAGTATTTTTTGAAGGTACAATCTAGAGTAAACCGACCCATATACCGCCCAATGAACGACCTGACAAGAGTGATACGAGAGCCATCGAGCCTATCATTCCAGCGTGACACACGGTTTTGAGGCATAGATGAGAATACATATTAATAATCTCAATCAGGCATGAGTTCGCTATCATGATAATAGCACACGAGCCATGATTTCGTGCGGTGAATGAGGCTATCCACGAATCAGGTGATGGATGCGTCAGGCACAGCATTACACACCATATCATTTCGTCGAGTAATGGCCATTGAGTGTCTAGCATTGAGTATCTAACCCGTGAAAATAAGATACATACCTCTAAATGAGGAGCTTGGACGTGATATCATTTGAACACCGGCAATAAATACAACGTCGTAATTATACACGTGTGAGAGGTTGTTTTGGCTACCACATGAAACTGCCCAACACTAGATTCATATATGCGTCAGGATTGAGACTCAGCAACGCCGGCAAGGACACAGGACATAAGCTCAACCCTACGTTTCAGTGCCTCCCCATGTTAATATAAACATCACCGCCGTCTGATAATCTCAGCTGAACAGCCAACATAACGGCCAGCCGATCTTACCGACTGGTATTATCATCTGAGCATCGGGGGGCGCCCTCCCCGTGTCTACCCGACTACAGTTCGGATGACAATCCCCGCTACCAAGCTCAACATATCCGAATAAAGAACGAGGGGAGAGAGTGAGGAAGCCGGGCGAGCAAATAGCGTATCTATAGCGAAGTGCTCTATCCGCTGCATGCTGCCATGCCGTAGAAAATTTATCGTCGGAATGGGTGGATTGGGATGTAATGTATATGTAGGTATGGATGGTACCAAACCTGCAGCTAATTATCCCTCCCATGTTCCTATAGACTCGAGCGCATTAAGAGCACCTTTGAGTCGGAATGCATGCTTGTCTACGTAGACTCTCGAGGTGAGACCGATTTGATATTAGTGAATGGGAATCATCGACCCATTAGCATGAAGTTGCTTAATAGACCTTAATTCTCGAAAGGGGAATGATATTATTGCTCAATTTAGCTTCGCTATGGAGATATGTTGATGCAGCCTATAATCTCAAAGAATCCATAGGATAATAGAATGACGTTGTACACAATGATGTTAGTAGCTGAATATCTGTAATACAATATTCTAGCCAGTATACAATGGTATTGCTTTCCTTTCGGTGCTGAGATGATGAAACATGCATTGGAGTGGGATGAACTCATGACGGGTAAGCTGATATTACCCAAGGGGCAACACAATTATGGTACTCAGTCACAACGCATTGAAAACCTGGAATTAGTACTCATATCACCTCACCAGTTTGCTCAGAATAATTCTAGCATCGCTCAATAATATCATTCCGCAGTATGCAAACGCATGATCATGTTCAAATGTTAATGATTTTATTAAGAATGTAGCTATTGCGAGTGATTACAACACGCTAATACACCAGTTGTAGATTCGGGATCGCTTCCTGAATGATAATATTATCTCACTTACCCAGTGTGATTCTATGCACGATCGCCTCAACTGAAGTGTGCGAATGATAATGGCGGACCCCGAGAACTACAATAGGTCCATTCATCTGACGAGAAAGATAGTAAGACCAGGTCCATCAACGGGCGACGTTGTAGACGTGAGCTTATTGCCTCTGGGGAGGGGCTGTGACGTCTGATGATATTATGTTTACTGAAGTGGCTCTTGGGCTTGTAGTCTGCTACATTCAAAGTGTGTTAAGCCCTAGTCACTCGGAAATATGAAGGGGCCACTCACACACTGCAGGGGG
Source organism: Ceratobasidium sp. 394 (assembly GCA_019616325.1). Taxonomy (NCBI): domain Eukaryota; kingdom Fungi; phylum Basidiomycota; class Agaricomycetes; order Cantharellales; family Ceratobasidiaceae; genus Ceratobasidium; species Ceratobasidium sp. 394. The sequence continues at coordinate 12,966 of WSTG01000873.1, forward strand.
ATGGTGCAGCATGCTGTCGAATGGTTTTAGGATAAGTACCGAGAAACAATCCCGCACAAGAGAAGAGTCAAATACCTGCGTTGTCACCGGGAACAGAAGACATATCAGAGGATGTATGCGCAAGTGAGGATGGTGGT
>WSTG01000875.1:0-13060 GCA_019616325.1 Ceratobasidium sp. 394
ATCCCTGTGCAGCTGCTGGAGCTACTTGCGCGAGCTTACCCAGTCCTGTCCTATCTGCGCTGTCATATCGATATAAGAATGTTCTCCGACGAGGACCTCGACGCTCGTCAACCGGACCGCGGGGAGAGGGCTTCCAAGCATTGGCTCCCGAGCGTCGTGCCGATCAATATCATCACACGGTTCATACAGGGTCGGAGATCGTGTCATAGGCCTGGGCAGGACTGGATGAGGCCGGGACAAGTCGCACAGTGAGTCGCTAACGATCATGCACCAATGTAATGTGGATGGCTAAGCAGTTTCATGACGGCAGGTGCTTGAAAGATTTATGGCCCAACCTAACTCTCGTTGAAGATCGAGTGTCCTGCGATCAGGTCCAAAGTTCCAAATACTTGGAATGTGTGAAGTTTTACCTCGCCAAGTCCTCTGGTGAGATGGGAGCCGCTTGATATCTTGATATGTCGACCATTTTGGCATACAGACATGATCTAACGTCCTGTTCGTTTTTTTTTCTCTTTTTCTCTTTTACATGTATCTGCGTATACATAGATATACAAACCCTTTCTCATGAAAAAGCGGCCCGTGACCCGGGCCCCTTGACCTCGCTCCTGCCTGCGGTTGCGATAATGTACAACGTTGTTTTATTTTCATCAATTCGTAATACGCCGCCAGGATATAAGCTACAGGATAAAAAGCGTAAGGCACAAGGTAGAAAGACACTGAGAAATCGTCCGGCCAAGGCTGGTGCCTTAAGCATACAAGTACAAGTCATTGGCATAAAACAAGCCACGAGTCTGAGAATAACACAATCCATATAGAGTACAAAGCGCCGCCAGGATACAAGCTACTGGACAAAGAAAGCGACAACAGAATATTGTTTATCCATAGGCACATAAGATGAATACCCCAGGCAATCAACTTAAATATACAAAGTGATTTACTCACATCTTAGGCGGTGCCTGAGCCTGAAGCACAGGACTCAACCGTCTCATCATTCTCCTTGTTCGGCTCTCTGGTGAACTCAGCCAACTCGTCGCCTTGCATGAACATGCTTGCAGGACCGATGCGAATTTTCTTTGAGGGCGCGGACTCTTGCGCTTGACGGGGCTGGCGCTTGGTGCGACCGATTGAGCCAGAAGCAGCAGGCGAGCCGAGCGAAGAGGGGATCGACGGACGATTGGCGTTCGTGATCGAAATGAAAGTCACGACTTCCAAGTCGATTGCCGCAACCTCGGAGGTAGTGGCACCAGAAAGGATCCCTCGTGCAGAGACAAGGGTCCCCTTCGCTGGCGTCCGGAGGTTGGTAAAGCGCCCAATTGGAGGAACGATTATACTCATGGTGAAATTCTTGTGGGTGCGCGCCTAAAGTCCTGGTTAACCAAAGTGTCTTATCGGAACTGAACTACAACTCACCACTCGGTCGTAAGTTGCCACCGAGAGGCACCAGTTCCTGCCCTCAGTGAACTCAATTTGGCCGACGGCGCAGACTCCGGGCGGTTTCACGTCGGCATGACGCGAGTGTTCAGCCTTTGTGACTGTAGAACGAGCTTGCGTCGATTTCAGCCTCAGAGTCACCGAGAACAAACTTCAGTTCACCGGCAGCTGAAATGACGCTGCCGACCTCAGCAGGACCTGAAGGTGTATAATGAGCTAACGAAAATCCCAGACATCCGAAGGCTTAGCCACGGTCACTCCACGTACTGACAATCATTGAGAGCAGGGCTTCCTTTGCGAGCTGCCATTAACAAAGAGTCGAATAATTGTGAGGCTTTGTCAAATCGGGCGTGGTAGGCTCGCCGACAACGCGAGCATTGGCGGAGAGAGATGTAACGACAGGGGGATCCATGGGCGGTGGATGCAGGGATGGTGAACACAGAAGTAGCCCAAAGTCGGGGGAAGCACTCTGGAGGAGTCAACGAAGGCGTGTCTAGCTTATATGCTGCTGGCTCGCCCATTGACACCAATCAACTTCACGAAGTTATCCTGGAAGCACAGCCTATGTGTTCATTGCGCGCGCCAACACTGACCCGATGTAGAACATAGTGGTCTTGCTACTCAGGCAACCGCCGTCTATTGTGCGGGATCAACACATCAGCCACACATTGAACAAGGTAGATACAGACGTGGCGAAAAATATTTCGCGTCGCTCGGACTTTACTGTAGAACAACTAGCGAGCACCGCGAGAGACAGGAGCAGCCGACAACATAGTGTTCGACTCTAGTTACAGTATGAGGGGACTATGTGGTGAGGCCAGGCTTGTCGGCGGCGTTTAAGACGACGTCCGACATCTCCGAGGATCGATCCCTGAGGTTACAGTAATTACAGTAAGGCGGTGCTACACTCCGCACGTGATTTACTGATTGCACGATTTCGCGTCTTAATTATGACCCCCGGAGTGACCTTGCAGAAGCAAGGTAATATGCCGTCATAACCACACTTGCAAGCACTATGCTGTGGCCACCGCGCCCGCCTATAACCCTGATATACTTGGTTGGTTTGGTGTTATCTCCCTGTTTGCAAGTCACATTAGGTGTAGTTATTCCCCCAGGTACAGTTCGTTTTTGCTTCGCATGTATGCCAGAGCTGTGAGTCTCTGGGTAGTGGCTCCTTACGCCTCAAATTCAGTAATTTTCTCGCGAGTAGAATACCTTCTCTTTGCTAGAGTTAAACGCTTGAGCATGAAAGCATCACAAGCCTGTTTTATCTTTAGCAAACGTGTTCAGTTAAATACCTCTACCCCTTGCCCTTATTTATGGAACTGGCACCTGCACAAGGCAGGATGCGTGCGTGCGCACGATCAGTTCAGTTATATCTTAACGCTGGGAGAGGTTTCTCCCCGTTCATGGCCAAATGACTGGCGCCTGCAAACTCAGGACGCAAGCGTACGCTCTAGCTAGTTGGCACTTGTATCGTGCCGCCGTGGACCGACGCCCGCAGAGCAGGACGTGAGCGTTCGCCAAACGGTCAACATGACGGCGGGTGGTCGGACAATCGTCGCCCAACGCAGACATCCACTTCATGGCCAAGCGATCGGTTTCAGACAGTCCCGATAACGGTTGGCCGCTTACTTCCTACTCCTTTCCTCGGTGGCTGTTAGACCGGCGCCTGCCACAGCAGGACGCGAGCGTACGCGGGGCGGTCCACCGACGGTCGCTTGGTTTGTCGCATGCTGCCACCGTCGTCCGACTGACGCCTGCCAGGGGCAGGACGCGAGCGTACGCGTCGCAGTGGACCGTGGCAGCGGAAGGATTGACGGTCGTCGCCCCGAATGAGCTAATCACACATTGTTGCCATGGACCAGCGCCTGCAGGAGCAGGACGCAGGCGTACGCCTGACGGTTGACTGCAATGGGAGATGGTGGTGTTCACGAAGTTGGTTTGTGTCACGTGACCCGTTTATAGGGTCGATCCTTCAGCTAAGCGCTAAGACCACGTGACCATCATTTTCATTTTCATTTACATTTTTATGAGCTACAAGAATACCAAGTCTAACCGCTCGCTGGTATCAACCGGAAAAAAGAAAATTGAGCGAGACCAGGGGTGAATAAGCGATGGGAAGCTACGCAAGGGGGGTGGAAGAAGGGGTCCCGGGGGCAGAGGGGACAGTACAACAAATATCAGTGCTGGAGAAGGAGAAGGGGGCGTCAATACATTTGGACCAAGTACAATGACCAGCTCTGGCTAGGTGCCTAATTAGACGACTAGGCAGCCGTTCGTCTTCTCCGAGTTTCTTTGGGCATGGCCAGGGGTTTGTCGTCCCAGCGTTTCTCAGCAAAATCGAGCTTTTCTCCGTAGCGGTTCTGAGGTATCCTGAGCAAGGGAGCGCGGGGAGACACCCCTCCAAATCTGGAGCACTCTGGAGCGTGATACGGAGCGCCAGAGTGGTTATCCAGAGACTCAGGGCGCATGACTCGCGCTCCCGAGCCTCGCAATCTTGAGCCTCGTACTTCGGAGCCCAAGGCTCATGCTAGCGAGCACTCCCGAGCGGCAGCCATGAGCTTTGGGTGCTAAGTTTTCACTTGGTAGATAGGGGTCGCTATTCTAGATTCAATTATAGTATTAACATAGTGATATATACATATGGTCATCCTCATAACGCTCGGTCCATCTTCCTACGTTCTAGCTCACATGAGCTACTGTGCGATGACTGATCACTCCCATGAGCGCCACACAGTGACACATCGGGATCGGCAGCGCTATACTCATTGTTAAAACACCGATGCATCAGGTGTATGGGAGCGACATTGGGGTGGCAGTAGCGCACGCACATATGTATATCATCCATGCACCAGAATTAGGTCAGGGTCAATTCGTAGCGAGGCTACTCACCTATAATTGATAGGCGGTGGTAAGGATGTGAAGAGCTTGGATGATACTCGGCGGGCGTGGAAAAACGAGTACTGCTTGAAGGCAGGGATATTTGGGGACAGGCGTCGGCAAAGAGATGTGCCACGGTGAGCAGATGTGAGGCCGTGGGAGACGGCGCGGTGGCGACTATATTAGCAAGCGTACGCGGCAGAAAGAGGCCTATACTAACCGGAAGAGGAGAACTCACGTCAAATTGACATGCAATCGATGCGTGGGCGTGATGCTAAGTTGGTCTGGCCTGACCGTTGTGCTGTATTATCAAGTTTTGCGTCGCCATAACTCGGAGTAGGGTTGTCGGGGGTGCAGACAACCCAGAGGGAGCATAGGAGAGGGTACGGCCAGCCATTAAGTTGGTGGGTAAGTAATACTAGCAGGCGAGTAATGTAAATTAGCTACTTACCGATATTACGGAGATGCTGCTCAACTCCGGGGATGGCGTATGAATTGAGAAACGTTGTGCCGGGCAGCCACAGCGAACAAGCACCAAGTTCCCATGTTGAGGAGGAGAGAAGACAAACAAACGAGTTAGCAACGTGCAAACTCGTCGAGACACGTACCAAGAGACCACACGGCGCTGCTCTCGCACGCCCACGTCACCTTCACTCCCACACTCACTGTCCGCTCGTACTCACGTGCACACCCTTTACGCTTTGTCTCCACGCGGGTGCACAATCGCCGCTCGCTAGCATACTTGGCAGGGGTGGCCAGCTGGCGAGCACCGCGGGGGGTCAAATTGTCGAACACAGGAGCCATGGTTCGGGCCGCAACCGATACATGGCCACCCACATCACTAGTCGCGCACAGTGACGGTCATGGTTGCGTATGTTACAGCGAGGGAGAGGCCCTTCGGCCAGGGAGTGGTACTGTAATCAAAGGGAGCATCACGTGACGACCACCTCCACACCATGTGTCTAGACGTCGCCCTGCTCACTTTTCTCGAGTTAGCACTCGCTCTGCTGCTCGCCGTGCGACGCCCGCTATGCCCGATGCTTACTAGGACATGACGCTCGACGGTTCTGACGGCGAAAACCCGATCGCCGCGGCCGACGCCTTGCAGGAGGCCGTCTAGGAGGCTTGTCAGGCCTCGCTTGTTCCTCCCTCCCCTTCCCCTGCTCCCAAGATGCTGCGTACGGTTTTCGGTACCCTTGCCCGTCTCCCCCCTGACCACCGACCTGAGCGCGGTCCCGAGCCCCTCTCGCGGGTCTGCCGTGTCCTCGTTGACGCGGTCAACCGCGTTGACACATTTGCTGACGACACGGGGACCTCGATCTGCCGGCTCTGCCCGGCATCCTGCAAGCCCCCTCCGCCCCCTCCGGAGCCCGCACTTGTGCATAAGTCTGTTGTCACTGCTCCTGTGGCCGCTCCTGCTCCTCCCCCTTGCGCTGCATCCCAGCGGCCGAACACTGCTACCCCGGGCCTGGCCCGCACCCTGGCTCATGCCTACGCCCAGGCTGCACATCCTCCGGCTCCTGCTGCGCCTGCACCTGTGCCTGCTCCCCTTCCCCGGAAACCAAAGGCTCCGAAGCTGGAGGTCGCTGAACCTGTGCGGCTCGTCGCTCGCTTTGGCGGGCGGCCCCCGCAGGACCTCAGGTCTGGCTCCCAATCCGAGCTTTTCCGCCGCGTCTCAAACACACTGGATGTCCACCCCACCATCACTGGCATATCTGCTCTGGGTGCCCACTGGAACCGCAAGGGCAACATCATTGCGTCCTTCTCGACTGACACTCAAGAGGCTGCCATCCTGGGGCTCCGACCCGCTATCCGCCTTGCCCTTAGCATCCCCGACTCGGTGGACTTGTCCATCGATAAAACATGGTCCAAGCTGATGATTTCTAGTGCCCCTGCCCGCGTCAAGCCCGGCTCCCCTGTTTTTAGTCAGCAAGCCTTGACCGACTCCTTCATCCGCAACCAGGCGATTCGTGGCATCGTAGTCACTCGCCAGCCCAGTTGGGTCTGCAACCCCGGCAAGATCACCGGCTCCCACTCCTCGTTCACCTTGACGTTCGAGGACCCCGACGCCTCAAATATCGCCCGCCTCCGGAAGACGGGGGCCTCTTTATATTTGGACAGCCGGTAACCGCCAAGCGCTGGGAAGACAAACCGAGGCCCTCAAGACCTGGCCCTGCGAAGGGACCCTAAGACCTAAAAGGGGACCTGCCCCCGCGAATTTTGCCACAACCGCCCAGGTGAGTTTGTGCTCTGAGAATACTAATGTGGCTAGTGTGTCCAGATCTTGACGGCACACTTTTCCAAAACTCTCTGGGCTTATTTTGATCTAATGCTCAACTAAATTTCACGCTGAATTGTGCGAGAGGCTTGAGGATTTTAGGCGTGAGATAAGCGCGAGGGTGCTAGTGAACGTGGAGGGGTATCAGTTTATGTATCTCTGCTTCGACCTGCATGGGATAGGATCAACCGTTCCAAGTTTACAATTCATTTTTTTATTCCACTTACTGTAAGCATTGCTCCCATCCCACCCTCAAGGTCTTTATCCACCCCCTATATAATTTTTTAGGCACGGCTCAAGACTCACGCAGATGACCGACTATACTGGCCCTCAGGCAGAATACAGCGATATAATGCCATGCTCAAATGCCCACAACTCTATCTTCGGCCGTTTCAAGCTGGCCACAGGGTTCTTCGCCTGCCTCGTAGCGAGGTCGGTGCGTCTGTCCGCGAGACTTCATGGGCTGAGCATTCACCACCTTATTCCACAAGCCAACTGGTATGCCCTCTTATCATATCTGAGTAACCCTTAATCGCATGCTGCCTTGGAACGAATGAACGCCTCGACAAAATCGGACGGAGCTCGTGAGTGTGACGTTTTCTCGTGAACTCAAGCTATCACGGACTAACACGCGAGTGCACCCTGCTTGCTTAAGCATGAATCTCGTATCTCCGCATCTAAATGGCAATTTTGGTCACTTGTCGGTGAAGTATACTTCAGAATTGTTCTATAATGCAGTATGGAGGATGACCTAATGTCTGGAACTTGGGACAGGCCAGGTTGTTTTGCAAAGCCGAAGATCAGTGTACCTTTCTAACATCAGGTTTCGGGATCTTCGTCGCTTCAATCGTTGGCATACGACACATGTGAATGCATATGTATTCGTTGAACCACAGTGGCTTAGCCTTGAATACCATGCCGCCCCAGCTTGCGTATCCCGTATAAAACATTAGGTTACGCGAGGTCCGTGGACTAGAACTGTGGATGGTGGCCCGTTCGAATCAGCTTCAGGTACCACCTCGCTTGGATATGGTCACCTTGCTTTTACTAATATCGACCGGTTTGGAGCTATTTGGGAACATTAAACATGGCCAAATATTGTGGGTCTGTCAACCATAAATTGTGCTGCAGCCGTTTGCGATATGTCGCGGACTCTGCAGTTATCACAAATCCCGCCCCACAGGCTGACTTGGGGAGCGTTGCCTGTAGCAACAGCTACCTTTCTCGGCATTGCGGATATTCAACTCGTGTGCTGTGGACGATCAATTGTCCGAGAGCGCTATTATGTAGGGCAACAAAGCAACAGCAACAACCCCCTTGGCGATAATTACATACAGGCTCTCAACCGACAGCCGGGCGCTTTTGCTTGGAGCCTGAACTGCTAAGGTGACACACACTTGCGCTTGCGAGATGTGGGCCCATTACATATCTGCCATGTATACAGTGGGATGATGAATAGCACCGGTACGATGTTAGGATGACGGTGTTTATGTCTAGAAGCGCCACCGTGGCGAGAATGTGTTGCGGGGGCAACTGATAGCTCCAAGGTAGCAAAAATGCGGATATGAGCAAAGTATGCATATATGTATGAAATACTGTATGGTCGTGAACGGAAATCCAGTATTACACTACAATCGGAGAATTACGCCTAAACCCAATAGTTACTCACGACCCTCTCGCAACCTGCTCTGTATTGTCGAGATAATCCTGCGACCTTAATAGTTCAGACGTAGCCCAGTGAATATCAGATATAAGCAAAATAAATAAGAGATCCTTACGCATTGAGAGTGTCACATAGTTCGATCTACACATATATTCCACAAGCTCGCAACATTTATCGGCAATGTGCAGAATCTCTGACACGCTACAAACCCTATGTATCCCACTGTCAGTACACATGCGCGCGATTCCAAGGTCACTCACTCGTTTATGTGTAGATACACCACCGAACGATGTACTTCTCCTATCCGGCCAACTAAGCCGGGGTGTTCGACGTCGGGTACCAACTCAATCCCAACAGGTGGCAGGGGCAGACGCCCAGGGAGGAGCGACATCGCGGAAACCAGCAACATGAGAATATTCTCGTAGTCGGATAAGCGTGCAGGGGTATCCACTGAGCTCGGAATAGTCAGTATTCCGGACATGTGTAACGAACGGGTGAAAAAGTGAGAAGGTAGTGGTCGAGTTTGAGTTTCCGTTAAGGGCTCGACAAGCTTTTATGACGAACTTAGCACTTATGTGGATCTATCTCAATGACCAGTACGAGAAGAAAAGTAACTATATGATGCCGGCAAAATCTTAGATACTGCGAAGTGCTTGGCTAGTGTTGCTGCGAGCTGGGAGCAGACCAGGTAGGAGAGGCGGAACAACGCGGGCATGGATGATAGTCTTCAATTTATACATCAGTAACACATTGAACAGCTCTGACAGGTCCAGGTGAGTGGAGCTTTCCAAGTCGAAACAACAGATCTGTCGAGCGATGAGGGGGTATTATCGCGATAGAGTACACATACATGTATTTTCCGCATGCTTTATGGATATATGCAAGCATATAGTTCGTATTTTGAGTAGCTAAGGTACATACCATTGGATGACACCCAAGCCTTAAAGTATGTGGAAAGTCAAAGCTTGGGCGGGAGAAATGTGGAATTCAACCAATCGCAAACTACGAGCACACTTAACATGTTCAGTAGACCAATTTAGCATAGCGCAATCACCCAGCTGGCTATATGCGTGTGTTATGGGCCAAGATGCTTTTCCACCTTTTAGACAGGCTTTCCCAGCTGCCAGGGAGTCACGTGACCATGACTCCCGCATAACTAGCACCCAAATCTAAACCCAGTACGGGGAGCCACATGCTTCAAAGCAACCCTATTGGTTAATAAGGGACTAATTTGAATCAAAAACTTGATTTTTCAGGCATGATGCTTGTTTCAATGGAAGATCTGTACACCTTTGGCAGAGCTACCCTAAACCTAGATGTATAGAAATATAAGGTAGCCTTCCAAAATCTTGAATCATTGATGTCCTCCACCGCACACTGATGATGCTACTCATCTTGATGCAAGAGATACGGGGAAATTTTTCATGATGCAAGCCCACATTTCTCTCTGAGAGTCAAAAGGTGCAGGGTTTGGGGGCTGGTTTTTTTGCACATTAATAATCTGTAGCTTACATAGTGATTTTTGTAGGAATGAAATGTTGTATAAAGGGGGGATCAAACTCCCAAACGGAGCGCGATATTAGTCGAGTCTGGAGTAGCGGATAACATGTGGTCATACGTGAGTGAGTACGCCCCCCCCCCCACACAGTTACTGTGGCTCGTAAGAGTTTGTGAAGTTAGGTTTTGACGCGTACAACGCGCCGAACTCTGTTTCAATGACTAAGGGAACAATCTCATTATGCGTCGTCAACATGGGTAGAGAATATGAGACAGCGTGACGCAACGTATACGGGAATTAATTTTTACATTGAGCCAAGAGCTTTTCGAGTCGATCAAGCCGCTCAGCAAACCCGTTCACCTTTCCACTGATACGAAGAATGTCCTCGCACACTTCAGCAAGTTTAGAATTGGTCTTCTGGACTTCATTGATAAGGACCAACAGGGTGGCTGTTGTCTGATCCATGTTTAATTGGCCCATGCTGGAGTGTGATGACTGTGATGGGCCGAGTACACTGTTCCTTCAAGCTGGTTAGGGTTGTTCCGTTACATGAGGGAATGAGGGGGTTCACGCACACCTCGTTCTGGCTCAATCTCGCAGGGTAATCCATGGCTACGAGGTACGAGAAACCAAGATTTGTGGCCTTTGTGGAAGCAGGTATGTGGGGGTGGGAGAAGAGTTCTGGAGTGGACAGATTTGTTGGTGGTGGAACGGAGGAGAGTCGATCAGGATGGCTACCTTTTAAGTCTGTTGGTAAAAGGATCAAGCAAATCTTGCCAAACACTGCTCTGTGCCACATGACAAGGTACTAGTATGTAACGGGACACCGAACAAATACCCACACATTAGGGAGTGTTTGCATAGATTTTCGGTTAGCGCAACTTGCTCAACTGTAGTGACGTCTCATATAGTCGCCTATCATATGGCGAAACACTATCACTTATCGCCGTTTGCAAAGAGTTCGGGGCGCTAAGCGCCGATTTTTTGCATCCTGGGTCGTCCGGGCCAAAACATTTTGGGGACGTATCTCGCTCGCTTCTGGGCATATCCGCACGTGTAATATACTGTTCGAATCGCGCTTTCCGCCCGCACATGCGAGTGCAATTTGCGAAGCGTAACTCCAGGTTTTTCAAAATCATCCATCTGCCCCCCTTAGCCGCACTTTGCAGCCACCTCTTTTGAACCGGACAGGGCACGTAAATTTATGAATACACAAAGTTCAGACTCAAATTTGTCATGTATTGTCACAGGTGCAAGGCCCATATTTGAAGAATCGCTTAGCATGGGACGGCTGGAAAGTGGTTAGTTGTACACCAACTTCAGGCCCACCATCACTGGCTGTGGGCACCAGAGGAAGGTATTTGGTGTATACTAGCAGATAATAATACATATTAGATCCAAAGCTTGCCTTTCCTACGTTGCTTGACCTTTAGTAGCAAAACCTGAGGCTCATGTCAGGGAAACCCCCGGAGGTTGCTCATTTCCCCACATTATCCCTCCAGGTCGGTTGGTTCCCCCTAATTTACTACCCCATTGGTCCGATTAGGCTCTGAACGGTAAATTTGCCTTCGATTTGGTGGAATTTTGCCTCAATCATACACCACGGGGGAGATAAAGGGAGATTCTGCCAGTAGTCTTGCCATGCATAATGTAGTGACTGGCAAGTACTAAACTGCTGGCCCAATCCTCTGTCTACAAAGCACAAACATAGTGCCGAGAAATAACTATACAAAATTCTATGGATCGAGTACATGGGGTAGGAATGGGCGGTTGCAGAGCAACCGGCCTAAATAACATAGAACTGCAGTCGGTTAGCACGTGGTCGGCAGGCGCAATGGCACCTTAGCTGTCTAGTCGCTATCAGGTCGAGACCACATCATAAAAACAAAAGTGGCAGACGGGACTTTTGGAGTCGTAACGTGTAGGATGACGGATCTGTGCTCGTTGAGCGAGTGCAGTGCGTGGAAGGACGTAGTGCAGGGGTCAAGGAGGGCAGGACACAAACTTTCAGCATGTGTAGAACACCCGATCTAAGACCACGACTCACCATTATTTATGGATGGGTCGTTCCGCTCAGTTATGAGTGTGGCAAAATGGGCGGAGATGGGTCATGGGTCATAGAATCAGGCTGCTGGACTGCTTTTGAGCGTAGAGTCGTAAATCGGGGCGTGTGGGCAGGAGGATTTGTTTGGTCGTAAAGTCGTGAGTTGGATTGTGAGGCACAAGGTGGGGAAACTGGCGTCTCGCACGGGTTGTGAGAATGTATCAGCGCAGGCCCATGTCCTCTCTGGCAGCCTAGCCTCCCCGTAGGGGCGAGCCCTAACGGGGACGGCCCATGGTTTGGCGTGGGCGGAGACGTCGACTTGGAACCGGGCAGGTTGTTTAAACGCGCGCCAGCACAGAAGGTGCGAACATGCGAGAGAGATGCCGCGGCGTCCGTGAGCGCGCGAGGTAGGCGGTGAGACCGCAAAGACTAGCGGCGGGGGGACGAGGTCTCTCACTTCAGTGTAGGGGGGGGGGGGGGATCTGGGCGTGAATTGAACTCGGGTGGCGGACGTCGGCGGAGAGTTGTGAGTGTACTCTGGCAAGGACGCAGCACCTGCAAGCTGGGGATGGTGGTGTAAGGCGAGGACCGACCCACAGATGGGACACGTACACTGTTGAGGGGGCAGAATTGGTATGTAGGTGCGAACGGCGGGGTAAAAAGTCACGCTGTTGGCGGGGGTGTCGTTCTCACTCGGCGAGTGAGCTAGGTTGGTGGCGACGACGGGGCGTTGGCCCATCGAGCGCGCGGGTTCTAGACCCCGACCATGGTTACCGTCGCTCCAACCCGCTTCTGCAAAGGAACTCAGCCGTGTAACGATCATTGTAACAGTATACATACTGGTTCAACTCGTAACTGACGCGTCGTAGGAGTCCGTGTGCAAAGATGTTGGACTTGGGGCAGGCTGAGGTGAAAACGTCCGGAGTGGGAACACCTCCGGTACTCAATCCCAGATCTAGTGCCGATCGGAGGCCGGCGCTTATGTCAGGAAAACCCGCGAGGGTATGGAGCACTAGGGGGCGCTATGGGCGCTATGTAGCACAACCATAGCATCGCATAGCGCTCCATAGCTTTGCAGGTTTTCCTGAAGTAGTTACTGGTATATAGTGGCTTCCCACCTCGCCTCAAGTACTCCAACCCGCGGGGGGGGGGGGGGGGGGGGGGGGGGGGGGGGGGGGGGGGGGGCGGGGGGGGCGGGGGGGGGGGGGGGGGGGGGGGGGGGGGGGGGGGGGGGGGGGGGGGGGGGGGGGGGGGGGGGGGGGG
>WSTG01000876.1:0-13058 GCA_019616325.1 Ceratobasidium sp. 394
AGGTTGAAAAGTAACATTTAGCTTCTAAAACAGTCAGCAGACAAAAACCGGCCCATTTCCCGGTCCGTGACGGTACTATTTTACCGACGTCTCCTGTGAGGCTATCAGATGATATGTACTCGCCATCTCAGAAAGTTTGGAAAAATTGGGTTTCGGCAAGCAGTTCTCCACATGTAAGAGCACCCGACTATGTATGCTAGTATATATTGTACATATTGACCTGCTCTACAAGATAGGCTGGATCAGTGGTCTTTGTTGTATCCGCTAGACCCAGAGAAGCCAGGGGGGTAAGGGAGGTGAAACCGGGCATTTTGTAGCTCAACCCAACTTGTAGCTACAGGTGAGCTGAATAGGCCATGCAGTAGAGAGGGTGATTTTGAGCTGATTTACACTTTGAACAAAGTAATTTGACTTACTAGTTACAGAGCTACAGCTGTTGCAAAACTCTGGATTTCAGTATTTTCTTTTTGCAAATTCCCATCAAACTAGCATAAAATGTGTATTTTGAGTGGCCTGAATCTCTGCAGCCAGTAAGTCAAATTACTTAGTTCAAAGTCCATATCAGCTCAAAATCGCCCGCTCTACCACATGGGCTATTCAAATCACCTGTAGCTACAAGTTGGGTTGAGCTACAAAATGCCCGGTTTCACCTCCCTTACCCCCCTGACTTCTCTGGGTCTAGCGGATACAACAAAGACCACTGATCCAGCCTATCTTGTAGAGCAGGTCAATATGTACAATATATACTAGCATACATAGTCGGGTGCTCTTACATGTGGAGAACTGCTTGCCGAAACCCAATTTTTCCAAAGTTTCCGAGATGGCGAGTAATATGACGTTGAGACATCTCATATACAGAGGTATGGAAGTGTGGGCACCACTATCCGCAAGCGCTTCCGTCCCATACTACGCAAGGTTTATTGGCTCCTCTCGTTTCTCTCCACCTAAAGCTCATTGAGAGCTGTCGGATGTGGTTTCTTCGTCAACGTCGCTTTCAAAGGTCTGGATCACCTTCACAATATTTTTTAAAAAGATTGTTTCAGTTCCAACTGACACCAGTACTGTGTCAGGAACAAGCCTACCGCACGAGCCTTGAGAGCTCTTTTCACCAGGTTCTGTGGCGGAAATACGAGCTGAGCTTACACAAGGGTATCATAATCTAAATCACTTACCGGAATGTGCTCGTTGATGGAGTCCAAGACTCTCGTCATGCAATCTGTGCCATGAAGGTTGTTAATTTGTCGGAGTAGCGCTTCCAGGGCTGTTATTTCATTCGCATCTAACTTCGAAATAGTGCCTTCTAATCGCTCCAGCTGGCCCAAGACTCGGCTGGGGCCGTGGAGGCTAAGATTCGAGCACCCATTTGTTACCCCTGTGGTGTTTGGAGTGATCAAACCTTGGCTGCCATCACCTCCGGGTCTATGCACTGTGTTTCGTTCGGGAGATAACCTACGGCGCTTTCTAGGAGGTGGCGTGGATGACTGGTCTTCTGTTGTCTGGTCACGGCTACCACTACCAATGAGAGTCTCCCTTGCGACGTTGTGGGCGAGGGCACTAGCAACTTGACGGCCTTCCTCGCGGTGATTTGTGCTCCCTCCGGGACTTTTCTCCACGCTCTGGTGAGAGAGCGGAGGCATTTGGCTATCTTTGCTGGCGGCTGGGCCCGGACCGGGGATGTTCTCTGAGGACGCAAAGTGTTTGGAAACCACAAGATCCAGTCCGTGATGCAGCTTCCTGAGCTTAAACAGGCTCAGCAACTCCCACCATGGTTGGCTAGTATCAATCAGGTCCTGGTAAGCCAGCTTCGTGATACTAAGGGGATCTGACATGCCCCTGGCACTCAGCTCGGCATGTAAAGTATCCCTCGTCTTCCACAAATGGTGTATGATCTATCAATGCAGAATTTCGTCAATGTAATCATGGCGGGGCATATATTCCCCGGTTTACCTTGATGGGATAATTGCTGCTCTCTCGACCTTTCAGCCGCTCCTGCAGAACCAGGAAAATGATACCGTGGGGGTGATCGTCTTCATTCTCGTGAGCTTGATTAGAAATATATCTTTCCAGACGCTCGCGTCCCGCGATCATGTGTATGAGCTAAAGCACTAATCATCAGGATGTGGAGCCTCCCTCCATTACAGATATACTGACGTGTTGGCCTAGCTGATACATCTGGGACATGAAACCCAGGACTGAGTCTGAGGTAAGGACCGAAGGGAGAGAAACCTAGGAGTTTACCTCAGAGGCTGCTTTGAATTATCAATACTGACGCAGCACACACCGTGTTGTCCAGCATCCAATCGTCCTTTCCCTTTGGGTTCATCAAGTGAACAAAGGTTGGTGGCCGCACTTTGACTCTTTCAAGCGCCTGTTCTGCCCCTCCGTCAAGCTCTGCCCACGGGTGGCTCTTCTTCTTTACTCCGGATTGAAGACTCTTCCACGTGCAACCCGAAGCAGGTAATTTGTAAGCCTTGAGGTGGTGTACTTCCGAGCTACCCTGCAGCAACCGACATTGTTCAATCATCTCTCTGATCAAGCCTACCGAGACCTATATCATGCGCTTTAGCCAATTTCTACCCCGCGGTCCACTCACAGATAAATTTGCTAGTGCGTACCGTATAGAAGCGTCCTTTTACCAGTTTCTTGCCCCATGTAGCGGCATTGAAACATGGCCGCAGGTGCGGGAGAGAAAGCACTTGGGCTATGCTCTCCGCCAGTTCCTTTGATCGCAGGAGATTCTTTAAGCCTTGTCTCGTACAGTCTTTCGGAATATTTCGCTCAAGCCGCGCCTGATTGACTACATATGTGCTTTTGTCCACCAGACCCTTGTCATGCAGCTCAAGCAGGCGATACATCGCCATGAATCGATCGGCGTCGGATATAGGAAATCGATATTCCTCTTCGTTGCTTGAGTGCATCAACGTTAGGAACTCGGCAGGGTGTGACTTTTCTAGATCTGTAGACACTCAGCAGTCTCAGTCCAATCCTGCTCACGTTGCCTCTAGCTCTCACCTGGGCTGTACACCTCTGCAAACCACCAGTGTTCTTCTGGACGGTCCAGTCGCTTGCAAGCAGCCACCCTATGTTGCCCCTGGTACACTAAGCATGGGAGATCGGTGGGTAAATCTGCTACCCCCGCCCCTCTACCCGAAGCCTCTAACACGGAGGCTGCAGGGGGTTCCTTGAGCAAAACCTTGATGGGATGCAAGGCCCTGTCGATTCCAGTCTCTTGAAACCGGGCATACAGTTCCCCAACCCAGTCTTCAGACAAGGCTCGTTGGTTAGGATGGGGTTCGACTTGGTCTAGCCACAATTTGAATTTGCCGATGAAGAATGTGGATTCTGCCACTAGAATTGTTCCAGAAGCAAGACTGTTGTTTGAGAGGACCTCTGGCGAAGCCATATGAAGCAGTTATAGTAGGTGTGGTCGTCGTTGAGTTTGCAGCAGGCTACGCTCAGGAGCCGATGCAAGCAGCGAACAACAAATTCCGCTTGCCGCTTCTTTGGGGGCGTTACCACGTGAGCGCGGTTTGTCTGAGCTTGCAACAACAACTTCAAACCCACCTACATTTTGGGCAAGGTCAAACCTTTAGAATACTCCCATCGACTGGTGAAGGACAGGAGAACAAATGTCGGGTACATACCTTTACCAAAAGCTCAATATATAATGAGTGGAAATATGATCGGTTCGGCGACCTGTTCCCCCCCCCCCCCCCATCCGGGTAGAGCCTCTAGCCTGAACTTGAGCAGCGTGCTCCACTTGCAGATAGCCACTAATCTGGAGGAGCAGAAGTGCAAGGTAAGGTCAATTGCGCTTCTATGATGCTTGGGTCAGACCCTGCGATGGCAAACCTAAGCAAGTGAAGGTACTTAACTTACGGGAGCATCACAAGGGGAGTAGAGAAGCTGTAGCGGCGTAGCACAAGATAGTCCGAGGGGTTCAAAGTACCGCACATGACACTTAGACATGGCTAATCGCACGTGCCAACGTGGTCTTAAGCGCATAGAAATGAAAGAAAATCAGGAGAAGCAAATAGTGCGGAGTTTGTGAGATCTCGTGCTGCCAGAGTTTATGTACGCGTGGCATGAGCTGTGTGTTGCATCAAGGTCGTATAGCTGGGCTTTGCTTATGCATGTTTTGGTTACGTTTGGAGTCGATATCTCGCCAACTGTAGTATTCAGGCTGGGGGGGTTCTTCCATGAAAAATGTATGGTTACGGGATCTTATAAGTTATGTCCGAATTACCCCGTCGATCTCCTTGTTTTGCCTACCCAAGGCGTCAGGAGTACGTCATGTGCAATTCGCATATCCAATCTGCATGTCGTCTACTTTAGACATGACCCTATAGAAGATCACGTGGATTTAAGCTTGAAAAGCTGAGATTCGCCGCGATCCCTGTCCCTTCCTGGTTCACGCTCAATTATCCCAATGCTTCCAGTGACGCAGAACCAATTCGACCGTAACAAAGATCTGATATGCCAGAAGCTTTTGGCAGCCCGAAAGATTGCGGTATTATGTGGAGCGGGCGTATCCACCGCAGCGGGAATTCCAGTAAGCATTAAAATGGTGGCCGTAAACGTTGTGTTCATGTTTCCGCCCAGGACTTCAGGTCACCTGAAGGTCTTTATTCTCGTCGTTTCATGAGAGGCAACGTAACGCTTCGCGGGCGGGACTTGTTTAATACCTCGACAATCACCAAGGTTGCTGAGCTTGCCATCTTCAGTCTGGTATTGACCGAAATGCGAATACATGCTCGCACTGCTCCGCTTACAAGTTTCCATCGGCTGATCCAGATCTTGGATGAGAAAGACCTTCTTCAGCGGTGCTACACCCAAAATTTTGATGGCATGCAAACTCGGGACTTCCCACATCTAGCGCCGCGGGTCGTTGAGCTACATGGAAACAACAATAGCTTGATTTGCCGTGCATGCAGACAGGAAGCTCCAGGGCCAGTGGAAAAATATGATCGGGATCTCATACAAACCGGGGTAGTCGAATGTCCTCATTGCCGAGCGTCGGGTGAGCATTTCCCGGCAATGACAAACCTTACAATTTACCTACATCCTTAATTCCAGCGGATGAAGCCGAGATGTCAGGCAAGCGACGCAAGCGGATCGGGTATCTTACGCCCAAAGTGCTCCTGAATGAGGAGCCTTTGGTAGATATTCAACATCATATCGACTTGGCCAGTTTGACAAAAAAGGACTCCAAGGTAGACCTGCTACTCGTAGTGGCAACCTCTTTGCGTTCGAACGGGCCTCTCAATCTTCTAAAATCAATGGCGAGAACTATTCGTGAACGTGGGGGTGCTATCGTCTATATCGATCAAACGGCTGCTTCTAGGCAACTCTCATCGCTTTTTGACATGCAACTGCAAGTGGATGTGCAACACTGGGCGGCATCTATGTTGGCCTTTGCCCAAAAGGTAAGTTGCTCCCGAACTTCAGTTAGTAGCATTCTGAACCAGAAATCCGTTCTGTTCGCGCAACCAATTGAATGATACAATCATGCCGAATGTGGCAGCTCACTGCTGATAATCGCGGAGCTCAGATGCAAAGCTGCGTGAGTGGCAAATCTATGATTTCTTTTATACTTGACAAACTGTGTATGCTGCAGATCTTGAAGCTGAAAGAGCAGCTGGGCTTGCCTGGTCCTGTTCCTGAAGCTACATCTTCCACCGTGCCGGGCCCATTGCCACTCCTGGTAAGCAGCATCTTTGAACCGGGGATCCGCTGAAACCAACTCTGCTGTACACCGCCGTATCTTGCATTTGCTACCAAAGCCGCCTGAGCCCCATGTGGTTATCGCGACCAACAGGAAGCCCAATGAATCACTAATTCCACCCATCATAGATGCTTTGCTCCTAGTCATCTATTCCGCAGAGGTTGGCTTGGTCGCAAGAACATTTTTTGATGAGTTGGTTTTTGCGTTGAATCGTGCAGGTTTCAAGGTTAGAGCCCCAACGCAGGATAAATGTGACCAAACCAAGGTTCTCATTCTGAAGCAATGTCCGTCCTTGCAGCGTGATTCGCTTTTTATCGAGACTGGGTCAGTACACACAGCAACCAGCTACGCCAAAATTCGGTACGGTATAAATTTGAACAGGAACAGATTGTTGCACTAACGTGACAAACAGGAAACCGACCAATCTGTGGGTTGTCTTTGTCACATTTACCATTGAGGGGGGCTCAGCCCCCAAAGTGCGGATTGGACAAGAGTTAAGCCAGGTCAATACATTCAACCCCCCCCCCCCCGGCTACTAAGGCTGACGGGACTCTAATCTAACCCCTAGATGATTACAAGGGCCGAGGAAGTGGCAAATGACTGCCGCATAGATTTTGCTTCCACCAGAGCGGTGGTATTGTGCAGATACGATCGATTTGTGGTGGGGCACCTCGGCCAAATGCTAGAGACTGAATTCAAGAGGTAATTAAGCTGTGTATGATGTGAATGTCGAATGCTGACAGCGATGGTAACATTTAACAGCGGTCGATTCCACGAGATATTTGCGTGCTTGAGTCTTCAAGGTTTTCAAGCGGTTGAATGGGCAAACTTCATGTCTGCTCTAATCATGCATAGATCCACTCTCCGGGCTCCGAAACCTCAAGAAACCTTGGATTACTGGCTACAAGCTTGTTCGCTTCACCCGTTCAACAACTTGGCTTGGCTAGCACCCAACCAACCCACTGTGTTGGTAGTGCCTTCCCCATGGAGCTCTCGACCATTAGGCGTACAGCTCCCCGATATTAAGCTCACCTGTCACTGCAGCTTTCCTGAAACTATGGAAAACAGTCGACACTGGGAGGTCTCACACACTGCAGTCGGAGGGGCAAGAGTGTCCACAGCCTCGGT
Source organism: Ceratobasidium sp. 394 (assembly GCA_019616325.1). Classification (NCBI taxonomy): domain Eukaryota; kingdom Fungi; phylum Basidiomycota; class Agaricomycetes; order Cantharellales; family Ceratobasidiaceae; genus Ceratobasidium; species Ceratobasidium sp. 394. The sequence continues at coordinate 6,854 of WSTG01000876.1, forward strand.
GACTGCTTCTTGCTCTCTGTGCCAAAGGTCTTGGAAACTTCGCACAAGTGAGCTACGAGGTGTTGTTTATGAGAACAATGGTGTTTTTACAGTCATAAGGTGCCTTTCGAGTGAAGGATAGTCTATGTAATGTACTAAGAATGTTATTGCGGAAAATATCCATAGCACAGGAAGCACGAAACAGACAACCTCCGCAAAGAGAGTATATATCTAATATAACAGCATGTGGGATTTAGAAAGCCGCAGCAAGCCAAGAGCTATTATATTATTGGAGCTGAAACCTAGTATTGGCCGATGCTGTGGGTGTATTTCCTGCTCTCAGGGCAGCCTCAGAACAGCACGTGACCAAATGCTCTTTAAGCCTTTGAAGGCTGGACACACCTGATCTCATCCACGAACAATTCTCAAAGCCCACCGCAATTTAATTTCCCACCTTTTTTAAGCCCATAAGCTGCTATGTCTGGGTGAGTGAGCTGCGGTGTGATAGAATCATTAGTACACCTCACATGCTGTATACTGCTCCAGCGACTGTTTCATCAGGGAGCTGTAAGTGGACATAATGCCAGGAGCTATGATATCTGCAGCTAAACGAGTGATGTACCACCTAATTGCACAGAACCTATGATTCCCTTTCGTCCCGAGACACAACACCAGCATCTAGACTGCCATCGTCGCTCCCACGTACGGCTGCATTAACAGCTCCTCCATGATATAATGAAACTGACAAGCTGTATATTGGGCTAGCCTCAAACTCCCGAGGCCGTGTCGGGTCACCAGGCTCCCAACCGATGAGAGCCGACGATGGCAACCACAACCTTTGCCCGGGATCGTTCATGAGGGAGCTGTAAGTCCACGATGATCACGAGAACGGTAGCATGGCAACTAAAGTCTGCTTTATAGAACATATGACTCCATTAGATCTGAGAGCACCGTTGATATCAATCGGCCGAGTGCCCGAGAGGCTACCCATGCCAAAGAACAACGGTTAGCGTATGCACATCGGCCATCCGCCAACCAATAATGTTTTAAGCCCCTTCGACCAGAGCCCTTGCTGCATGCAATAATTTGCCACCGGATGACCCTGGTTCTAGACGAGATTATCCGGAGGAACACCACGTTCAGGATCAGAGACTGCAGTTTGTGCAATATCGCGCATACCGCACCGACTCATCAAGGTCGGTTACCATTCTTTATGCCAAGAGATATTACTGATAGCACTTCTTCTGCCATTCTACAGCAGCCCTCCTGCTCTCAGTGATGCTGGAGAAGACACCGAGGACAGCTATATGCGTTCTCCACTGTCGAAGGCGTCATCTCTTCCTGTAATGGACAACTTGGACCTGTGTGAAGAGATTGACGTTGTGGGCCTGGACGGACTGGAAGCGGAGATTGAAGTCGTCTTTCATAGCAACATCGATGAGGAAGTAGATGTTATCGGCCTTGGTGGAGATGAAACCGACCAAGAAGGACTGGCTACCGACGACAAAAAAGACATGATGAGTTTCAGCGGCAAGTATTTGCTGTCCCCCGCTCCAGCAGAAAAGGAAGTCATTGTGAGTGGGCTACTTGTCTTCGATAGTGCAACAATGCAACGGGCTAAATATCAACCTAGTTCCAGACACGCACCACGAGTTCACGCCCCAACTGGTGGGTCGACCGCTAGCCTTGAATACTAGACCGTTCAAGACAATCTATACTAGGACCAGACCACAGAGTCGAAAGTCATCCACTGCTTCCCGAGGGAGCGTGAGCGGACCACAAACCAATTTGGCCAACTCAGAAGTAGTGTTGAGGCCTTCAAATTCAAGCCTGCTACGGAAAAGGAGGATGACTGTGTCTGTTGAAATTCCAATGAGGAAGGTCTTCAAGACCGAATCGGGTAGAGCGATGTCCACCAGTTCATCTGGCCTAGCAGTGAAAGGTGACGGGAAGACCAACCCCGCAATGGTCCTGACATTAGGTTCACCAATTACCCCCTTTGGTCTGGAGTTGGGCCGTCCAGAATCTTTGGTGTGAGTAGCCTGATACTTGCACCTCTAGTGAACCGGCCCGCTAACCAGCCCTTTAGCCACAATAACCGAGTCCTTGCCAGGAGCCGGAACCATTTAGACAACGTTATCATGGCCAACGAACCTCCATCTCCGAACCATGCCAAAAGCAGTGAAGAACAAGGAATATTACCCATCCAGAATGGATCCGATATCATTGAAATCAGTGATGATTCCGACAATGAAAACGGACACTGCGCTTTGCTGAAAGATCAAGACGGACAGTGAGTGCTTGTGTCAGAAATCCGTCCGTAGGTTGACCATATCCTTATTTGTTTTCAGATTCACTTTGCAAGATTCGAGCAGCTTAATGCCTACATCGGAGGAAGCCCTGGAGACAGAGGAGGACGCGTAAGCATGTGTTCTCAGCCTGGCTGCCCCCATCTTCCTAAAACTACATCAGCGCGTGGATAACCGAGCCCCACCCTGCTGTTAGGGAAATTACTGGGCCATTGCGGAACTGCATTTGCCAATGGGCAGTTGGCTATGACTGGCAGGTAGCTAACGACTCCAACCCAATTTGGGCTTACAACGAGGACCAACTGATGGGACAAGAGGTGATGGATCAGGTGGTATGCTATCTGACGTTCCAAGCTTTGCTTGCATCTGGACCCACAGCGAGACCAGTGTGTCTTATCCCTCCATCTCTCTTTGGATCCATTTCGAGGGATGCCGATTTCTCCCACGATGTCGGCTCCTGGGTCTCTAATGCAGGCCCGGAGGGGCCGACAAGGCTACAACGCATTCGGGATATGGTCTGGACTGGGGTGGAGCCACCAGCCCGGGTAATACTTCCTGTGATTGACGCACGAGTTATACACTGCTACCTTTGGTACGGCGACGTCAAACGGTCAGAAAAAGGGTCTGGATACTCTTGCCAGCTTCAATATTTGGACTCCCTTTCAAAGCCTTCTGAAAGGACCTTCAATGCGCGTCTTCAGGAGGCTCAACGGGTGCTGAGATTTACGCTCCCCCAAATCCACGGCGAAATCACTGGCGCTTACAGGAACATCCCTGCTTATCGACAATCCCCTGGGAGCCTTGACTGTGGTGTTTTTGTATGCCAAGCTGTCTCCGCCCTTGTGGTCCACAGAGAAGAATGCCTCGAACAGCCGCTGCTGGTCCGAGATGTGCGGAAAGGAATAATCCAGATACTGGATGAGTGTGGGGACAAGGCGCTCGCCAAGCTCTGCCAAGGGCAAATCCACAAGTCTCCCATAGTCTTACACAGGCGAAAAACAGTCCCCCCCCCACCATGGAGAAATGAGTCGCCAATCGGGGTGGCTAAATTCAGCTGTAATAAGCGGAATATTCCACGCTGGGTAGCCCCCAAATACGAACGCTCTTTGTCCGAACCGAGAGGCAGCATCGCTCAGTCTGGCCTCCGTTCTGTTGGCTGGGAGACGCTATTTGGACCCGAAGCAAAGGTTTTCTTCGACGCTGCGGCTCCAGAAGGTGTTAGGCAGTTCGTGGACAGCATAAACGGGCCAGACTTCCAACCCCCGCCCGGATTATTGGCCGGGGTTGTCCCAAAGCTCCCAGCAGAACTCCTAAAGGCCGTGCTTCTTGAGGAGGATCACACTCCTTCCAGGTGGCTTCCGCCAGGTATCCATGTCGTCGGTGGGGACAACGAAGAACACTTGGAGAGCCCTGAGGACTGTGTTGGCGTCGTAAGGATGGGGCATATGCTCTCATACCTCAAAGAGGGCAGAGAACGAAGCCATGCCATCCTCACAGGTCAAAACCGCGGCGAGCCCCTACGTTTAGACTGGGCGAACAATCCCATGGATCTAGAGCCAGAGTACCTGTGTGTTAGCCTGGATATCGATTCCCTTTCGTTGACGGCCACCAATCCCCAGTTCACCATGCCTGCTACCCTGCATGCATATCCGCCTAGGTCAACCACCTTGACAACAGATAATGGCTTGAGGGTAAACTTGAATGGGAAGGAACGCCCCTTGAGCCACAGTAAGCCTTTGACCTAGAAAGGACATAAGGTTTGGTCCACTGACCTGACCCGACAGTACCAAATTTCACATTGCTCAACATGGGGATTAACAACCAGTTCCGTGTCAACGTATTCTTCCCAGGTATGGAGAAGGGTACAGACAATGGGGGAAGGTATATCACTATCCTTGCCGAGGCTGAGCTCCGGCTGTGGTGGGAGTCTGCAATGCTGGCTGGTGTCGCAAGATTACATGCAGTCTGCCCGGCTTCGCTTGTCAACACGTTGATACGCCTCACAACTGAGCTGCCAAAATCATACGCCGTCGCGGAGACCCATTGTTTCGACGCTGGAGCGAGGTCTTTCTCTGGCTACAAGGTCTTGCCACAGATCCTCAACATGATCCTCAAACATGTCCGGGATGTCGTCGATGAGCAACCTCGTCTCGCTATATTTCGAGGTTTCTTCTTTCATATCTGGGGTATTAATCTCAAAGCGGTTGCCGAGGCTATTCCAGAAAGGTTGGGGGGCAATACCGTCCTCCATGCTTTGCAGCTGTTCCCAATAGTTGACTGGAGTCATCAGAACCCTCTGGATATCGTTGTTGATGTAGGTGTCGAGATAAATGTTCGAAGAGAAAACCTGCCGGTGGACGTGGAGGATGTGACCTTACTTTGGAGCTTGGATGCCCTCAAGCGTTTGGTCTCGGGCAGCTGGCGCAAGCCTATATCTGATGCGTATGTTCATTCCCATGTGGTGGGAGGCATTGCTGCCAAGCCCAAGAAGCATATAGCCGGCATATGCTACAAGCTACAGGCCTATCATAAAGACAAAGTCCTCACCTACATTCACCGGGACAACTCCGTCGGTACTGGTTTTTCACCTCAAGATGGGCTGCTTGGCTCCAAGGCTTACCGTGCACAAACTACCCGAAGGCAGGAGGCATGGGAGACTGGTCGCGGAAGTTATGGGGCTAGGATCGAATGGCGATGTGGTCTGTGGGCTGCAGGAGAGATACTGAGCTTTGACCCTGAGCTATGGAAGACGCGTTTCATGGGGGCAGGGGCATTGGTGAGCAATGCTTGCATCTTGCTGATAATGTCTGAAGCTGATTCGGTCGGTTTCACAGATCGCTCACCCGACTTCCTCAGTTGTCAGACTCAAAACAATGATGGCACAGAGCTACGAGTGGGTCTTTGGACAAATGCAACAACTGTCCCAGATCGATCGACAGTCCTACCCAGTCCAACTCCTTGCCTCAGCTCTTGCATACTTGATGCATGGTTTGGTGAAGCGACCAGATGACATGAGCTCAAGTCGCGCGATGGTCCAGAATCTGCAGGTGGTGAACCGCGCCATTCGATTTGGGATTGCTAGCATACCACTCGAGAGGTTTGGTCCCGACATGTTACGAATTGCTGGCGAGGTCACAATAGTCCGGTACCCCATCCTCAAATATGTGGCTCGCAAGAACCCGGCAGGAGCTAGGATGAAAGGTAGCAGGCGTGTTCACCAACCCCAAGGGGAAGCGGAGGACCAGGCGGAAGCTGCCGTACAACAAGGGGAACTGTGGGGCCCAGAGGATCAAGCCTTTATTGAACGGCTGGTGAACGTCACCTTCGCAGCTTGGCTATGGTCGACTATGCCCGAGCAAGATCGGGTCCAACGCGCTGCTGCAGGACTCTACTCAGGGCCATTGCTGCTTCGAAACTGGAGCCGGACCGTAGACGGAGTCACATATGGGGTTAGGGTGCGAGGAAATGGCTTTGACAAGGCGGTAGATAATTTTTTCCCCCTTAACTGGGTTCACCCAAATCCTGAACGTCAATGGCGTTCGCTGGGCGTGTCTGTATTGGCACAAATCCAGGATCAAATCGACAGCATGCCTGTTCACCTGCGGGCCGAATACTCAAGCCAGCTACGACAGGCAGTGTCTGGCGTCCTTAGTACTTGGGAGTATCTCCCCAATCCGCAGAAGCGAACGGTCTGGTCGTACGATGGGTCGGGAAAGACCAAGAGATACAAGATCTGCTATAACCCGAAGTTTGGGCACAAACGAGATTGACATGTTTGCTTGATTTGATACTGCTATGTAGGGTTGCTTTTCGCGATGGCAGCATTACGAGGAGTGACCCAGTTCTGGCCAATCGCAGATTCCTGCAGGTTCCGCAAAAGCTAAGAATATGACATAAATATCAATGAATAGAAGGCA
>WSTG01000877.1:2367-13055 GCA_019616325.1 Ceratobasidium sp. 394
TACGCGGTCGTTTTGCCAGACACCGACGCAGCTAGAGGCAGAGGGTCAGCGGGAGCAGGAGATGGAAGAGAGCGGACGCACGAGTAGGTGGTGCCGAGATCGATTCCGATGGCTTTCGAGGACATGATTAGGGTAGTCTAATGCGGGAGTAGTTGAGCGAACGATGGGGGAATGGGCCACCCGCCGGGCTTATATATATGCACAGTGTAATTTGCCCTAAAACTTATTTCCAGCGCGTTCCACCGCATTCTACACCAATCCAGATCGTGGGACTCATCGCGTCAGCTGCACAGCCACCCGACCTTGCGAGCATGTTCTCCGGTCCTCGAGGCCGTCGTAAGCGGCGGCTGAAATTTGTCGTTGGTCCGGGTCTCAGTTGTAGCATACACCCCGTAAATAATTTACCAGGAATAGAAATATATTTCCTATCTACAATACAAAGTATGTATGCCTCCCACACTAGGCTGGTGCCGTCAGCAAGTGCGGCCAGCCATGAGGTATGGGGGTGGGTAACAATTACAGCAGCGACCCGAAGATCAGCAGAATGCCCCGTACCCAACACGGGCAGGGACACGCTCTGCCCTCAAAAGAGAGATTCTGCGGCAACAGTCTCGATCTTACACGAATTTGACTCATTACCGACAATACCCAGCAAAGACTGGTGGAACGCCGACCCTGCAAAGCAGGCAAAAGCGTTCCCTGTCGTATACTTTAAGGATCGTGTGTATGCGCTCGGTTGAATCGCCGGTTCTGGGTGGCGAGGAACGGCCTCGACGACCAGAGACAAGTGAATTCGTGTTGGGAGCGAGAGGAGGACTGGGTTGAAAATTGAAACACCCGGTCCGGTCACGTGGGTGCGGTCCCGGGCGCTGGGTCGGCACCCCCAATTTAGGACAAAATTACAGCGTGTACATCGTCTGCTACGTATTGACTACGGGCGCTCAGATGTGCTGCTGTCAAGTTGACAACAATATATGCGTTGTGAGGGACGAGCGATGCCGGGAGTTACCGTTACAATTAGCAATTGCGTGGTTCACGAGGGCCGGCTTTGTCATTTTGAGTAACAATTCACTACCGAGCACAGTGTCCCCACCGGGCGCTCGTACGCAGACCCAGCACCGACTAGGTCACACCACTTGCACCCGGCCCCCTCTCGACCCAACCACACAATGGTGAGCACACGCCGATCCACATGCGAGAGAGCCCTAGCGCGCTAAACGACCACAACGTGCGCGTCGTTGGCAGCAGCAGCCAGAACCGATGGAGGCTCTCGAGGAAAAGGCCGGCCCGTCGACGCTCGCGATGGACGTCGACGAACCTGTCTCTGTGCACGACCGTACGTCTGCCCGCGCCCTCGAACCAGCCGCGCAGTGTCAACTGATGTCCCATCCGTCGTGGCTCTGATAGACGACGCATTTGCGGCCAAGCAGCTCCCCGACCTCGGGCACGAAGTAGAGGACACCCAGGTCTTTAGCTGGCGACTGAGCAAATGGCGGCAGCTCGAAAAGAAGCTCACCAGCCCCGAGTTTGATTGCGGTGGACATCGATGGTATGTCATCGCGACTCGGTTGCCGCATAGCGCGATCCTAACACCCCCCGCGCGCTCGTCACCAGGCGCATCCTGCTCTTCCCCTCGGGAAACTCCAACTCTCCACCAAACGATACCGTCTCCATATACCTCGACTATGCGAATCCCAAAAACGCGCCCGAAGGGTGGCACGCGTGTGCCCAGTTCGCGCTCGTCATGTCCAACCCCAGCGACCCCACCAATTTTGTCTGCAGTCGTACGTACATCCCCTCCACTTTCCACGCCATTCGGCCCACACCGCCACTCGCTCTTGCTGACTGATGTAATTCCCCCTTAGACGCGCACCACCGCTTCATCGCTGAAGAGTGTGACTGGGGTTTCACGCGATTCCATGACCTCCGAAAGCTGATTACCGGTATCGAAAGTCGAAGGCCCATCATCGATAATGACGAGTCTGAGATTACCGTGTTTGTCCGCGTATTGAAGGATCCGACCGGCGTGTTGTGGCACAATTTTGTAAAGTAAGTCGCGCGCTAGGATGAGCGGTTGGGTGCTTATGCCGCGGCGCGCCTAGTTATGACTCGAAGAAAGAAACCGGATTTGTTGGATTGAAGAACCAAGGAGCAACATGTTACATGAACTCGCTACTACAATCGTTGTTTTGCACTCGCTACTTCCGAAGGGTACGTGCCTGAACTTTCTATTATGCTAATTTTAGTTTAACCTTATTCTAGGCTGTGTACCAAATACCGACCGAGGACGATGTACCCTCGGAGAGCGTCGCGCTTGCCTTGCAACGCGTGTTTTATCACCTTCAAACGTCCGATCAACCTGTTGGTGTGTTGGATTTTGACTGGTTCCAGGGACTGTCGCCTGACCGGGTTTATAGGTACTACGGAGCTAACCAAGTCATTTGGTTGGAAATCACTCGATTCGTTTATGCAACACGACGTTCAAGAGTTCAACCGAGTGTTGCAAGACAAACTCGAGTCAAAGATGAAGGTGCGAACAGTTTATGATGGATTGGCAGTGGATTGGCAGGGGTCTGACGTAGGTACTTGGATTAGGGCACACCCGCAGAAGGCGCTATCAACAAGCTTTTCCTTGGTAAAATGAAAAGCTATATTAAATGCGTCAACGTAGACTTTGAATCGTCTCGTATTGAGGATTTTTATGGTGCGCAATAATGTTTTCCCGGCGTATAAAGGAGCTAACCCCACGCATAGATATCCAATTAAATGTCAAGGGTATGGCAAACCTCTACGAGTCTTTCAAAGACTATGTCGCCGTCGAGACGCTCGAGGGCGACAACAAGTACCAGGCAGAAGGGCTCGGCTTACAAGATGCCAAGAAGGGTGTTGTCTTCCAAGAGTTCCCACCCGTGCTTCATTTGCAGCTCAAGCGCTTCGAGTATGATATTCAGCGCGATGCTATGGTCAAGGTGTGTACCTCGGCCACTATAGCTGTTCTTGTCTCACCATTGGTCTCAGATCAATGACCGGCACGAGTTCCCATTTGAGATCGACCTCGCCGAGTTCCTCGACGAGACAGCCGACAAGACCCAATCCTGGGTCTACAAGCTCCACGGCGTACTCGTCCACTCGGGTGACCTGCACGGCGGACACTATTTTGCACTCATCAAGCCTGACCGGGACACGCGCTGGCTCAAGTATGACGACGATCGTGTGACGCCCGTGACGGATCGCGAGGTCCTAGAGGAGAACTATGGTGGGGAGTTGTCAAATGGGCTGGTATCGAATCAGCAGCGGAACCAGGTGCGACAGCTGAAGCGGTTCACGAATGCGTACATGTTGGTGTATATCCGGGAGAGCGCGATTGATGATGTGTTGCCGCCGTTTACGGAAAAGGACACGCCGCCACATTTGAGTAAGTGGGATGTGTGCGGTGTGGTATGGTTTGCTCAATATTTTTTATTGTAGAGGCTAGGCTGGAGGAAGAACGCCAGGCGTCCGAAGCCAAGAAGCGAGAACGGGAGGAGCAGCACCTTTATCTCACTGCTAGGGTTAGCGCATGCCGTCTACGTTTTTGGTCGTCGCTAATCTTGCGTGGTAGGTCATCACCGACAAGACTTTTGGCAACCACCAAGGCTTTGATCTCGCAACATTCGACGACAAGAATGCTCCGATGTCTCAAGACTTGCCCTCCTTCCGCGTGCTCAAGACCGATACTTATGCCACTTTCAAGTCGATCGTCGCTCAAGCCCTGCACTACCCCGAGTCTCACATCCGACTATGGGTTCTTGTCAACCGACAAAACAAGACGATCCGGCCGGATACGCATATTCCAGAAGACGAGGCAACGTTGCGAGAATGTGAGTTGCAGTTATGAGTGACTGGTTGAGACTTGGTTGACATGTGTTTGTAGCGGTCGAGGCTATCCGTAATACGATGGCTGCCCGACAAACAGACCTGAGGTTATATCTGGATGTTATTGCTGATGCCAATGGCCAGGTGAGAAACTATTCCGGCTAACCTCTCATTCGTCAGTTGTTCATGGTTACCTCGTAGCCCCTCCCGGATGTCAACAACCCCAACTCGATCATGGTCTTCCTCAAGTACTTTGACGTTTCCAAGCAGACGTTGCTTGGCGTCGGCAAGGTCTACGTGCAAAAGAACAGCAAGGTTGGCGACCTGGCCTATATTATCAACGAGCGAATGAGGTGGCAGCCTACGACGCCTCTGAAGCTCTACGAGGTATGCGTATCACTAATTTGGTTCGTTTAAAGGTATTCATTCTAGTTTACAGGAAATTAAACCTGGGATGATTGAAGTGATGAAGCCCAAGTTGACGTTTGCTCAGAGCGAGATCCAGGATGGTGATGTGATCTGCTTCCAGGCGGAGCTCAGCGAGAAAGAGTATGTAGCTCATCTATATTTTGCGCCAGACGTTGCTTAACCGTTGGTTTAGGATCTCCGACTTTGAGAACCAGAACATGCTGTCCACCCCTATCCAGTTCTACGACCTTCTGCAGAACCGTGTGCTTATCAAGTTCAAGCCTCGATTCGAGGAAGCTGGTTTGGAGGAGTTTGAGCTCGTGCTGAGCAAGAAGATGAACTACGATACGGTCAGTTCTGCGTTCCACCTCGCGTACATCTTTTTGCTCACAAGTTGGCTCGGAACAGTTGGCCGCGAGGGTGGGCGAACACCTTCGCCACGATCCTATCAAGCTGCGTTTCACCACCGCGTCAAATACTGGCCAACCGCGCCAAGTTCTCAAGCGCGCATTGAACCAGATGGTCGCAGAAATCTTGCAGCCCACGTACGGGAACAATCAGACGTCTGTTTTGTTCTACGAGACGCTTGAAGTTAGTATCGTCGAGCTCGAGACGAAGCGGAATTTGAAGATCATCTGGACCGGGGCACACAACCGAGAAGAGGTAATCAATCCTGCTGTGATACCCATACAAATGCTGACGCACGTCACCGTAGGCCACGATCTCGTTCCTACTTCCCAAGACGTCAATGGTGCACGACCTGTGCGAACAGCTCGCCAAGCACGAGCAAGTTAAGCTCACCGAAGGCGAGAGTGGCAAGATTCGCGTGTTCGAGGTGACCAAGGACGGCAAGCACCAGCACGAGTTTAACGCAAACGAGATGCTTGGGAACTTGCCCGAGACTGAGATCTTTGCCGAGGTTCGTATCCGTGAGCGTGCTTGGCGCATATACTAAAGTCACATTGGCGCTCAGGAAATTACGGCCGAGGAAATGAACGCGGGCGATAGTGACAAGATCATTAGCGCGTTCCACTTTACAAAGGAGCCTGCGCGGACGCACGGTGTTCCGTTTAGGTTTGTTGTCAAGCCTGTGAGTAGATCTTTGTGGATTCACGTAGACCGCTACCTAACCTGTTGTGGTAGGGCGAGAAATTCGTCGATACCAAGAAACGGCTCCAGAAACGGATGGGTGTCTCTGACAAGGACATCGCCAAGTACAAGTTCTCGCTCATCCAGTCTGCACTATTCAAGCAGCCAGCTGCCATCGAAGAGAGTGGGTCCAACTCAAAGAGTTTCACGACACTGTCGCTGACAATACTATTACTTCCAGACGATATCATCTACGACCACAAGTTCCTGCCAGAGGACGTCTTGGGACTTGACCACATTGACAAGACCGGCAAGGCTGGCAGGTCAGGGCCGGGTGAGAAGGCAATCGTGATCAAGGGATAGGGGGTTACGAGATGATTATGATAGTCCTAGTGCATTGCTAAAGGTGTTTTGGTTCTCTCATGTATTAAATCTTAAATGCTGTTCATCCTGCTCGATGCCACTTGACGCAACAATTGCCCCATGGTATGAACGAGGTCATAGGTAAATACAGGTTGCACGACATCTACTTGCGCTTCTTGGCTTTTTTTGAGGTACTCTATAAAGACCAGTGAGCTCTAATCCGAAGGCTGTATTACTATTGGCTACTAACGCGAGCACCGGTAGCTTTTGAGAGAGAGCCGGTCTTGGGAAGTTCAGTGTCACCGTTGACGGATGGAGAAGCGGTCGGGGAGGCCGATGTCAGAGAAGGGGACGAGGAAGGTTTAGGGGAAAGCAGCTGATTCGAAGGTGCGGGAGTTTGAAGCTTGGATCCGTATTTTTGGTCTACCCAAACAAATTAGGGGCGTCTCACAGAACAAGGAGATGAACGCACCAGCCTCGGCTCGAGTCGCCTGCATCGTCAAGAGTGGTGACTTGAGCTTCTCATTCATAAGAATCTCGTTTGCCGACGCAAAGATGATAGTCCCCCAAGCAGGATGGAACGAGTTGGCCTCGGTCACGACATCCACGATCTCTGCCTCGAGCTGTTTCTCCGCCGCCTGGAACGCAGTCCACAAAGACTCTGGGATGGCATCCTTCTGGAGTAGACCCTGTAGCGCCGCCTTGTCCTCCCGCATACGGTTGACACGTATGACATCGGCTACAGCGCGTCGAAGGAGCGCCGCCTTGAGGAGCTGGTCTGCCGCTGGTGGGTCGGTGCACTGGAGGAGAGAGATGTAGGTGTCGCGCTCGGGGTGTTCGGAGAACCATTGCTCTACTTCTTGAGCTGGTGGTCGGGTGAGTTGGGTGTTGACTATACATGACGAACAGCGCTCACCTGCCATTCGTCGTCGGTATATCCGACTGAATACTAATAACGCGCTGACGACAATGACTAGGTACGCAACGGGGGCGAATATGGATGCCATTTCTGATGTGATGGTTAACAGTAGCGAGGGGTAAAGAGCAGAGGGGACTTACTGTTGGCGGTACACCTGCCACTATGATGAACGTCGTGTAAATGAGACGTGTACTGTTATGTCAGCAGGAGCCAGCTGGCACACACAGCGCTTAGCGTCCGCGGTTTCGCACCCGCCCGGTTAAGAGTCGCGTGCGCTCGGACCTTGCTCTCTACCTTCTTGCTTGTTCTTTCCGAGTTTGCTCAGCTATGTTCACGACCTCGATTCGTGCCCGGGCTGCGCTAAACGCCATCAAGTCTGTTCCTCGGGTTCGATACGCGTCTACGAAAGTAAGGATATCATTTCAGCTTTCGTGATGTACACTGACGCGCTTGTCCTAGAACTTAAAAGACACATTATTGGAGGTGATCCCCGCGAAACAAGCCCAGATAAAGGAGCTGGTGTGTAGATGCCCCAATACCCTCGTTCAAGGTTTGATGTTTGCAGCAGCGAACAACCCATGCGAGCGTCAAGGTCGGGGACGTCAAGGTACGCGCATGCATCCTCCTCTACAGGGCAGCATTGAACGCAAACTTTGCCGCCCTCTGTCTTTAGATTGAGAACATTATTGGGGGCATGCGCGGGCTCAAAGCCATGCTCTGGGAGGGCTCAGTCCTAGACCCGAACGAGGTCCGTAAACTCCCGACTAGACATCTGGCCTCCAACCTCATGACCGGCTGTATAGGGAATCCGCTTTCACGGTCTGTCTATTCCCGACTGCCAAAAAGTATTGCCTCCCGCCAAGGGTGGCCAAGAGATTATCTCCGAGAGTATGCTTTGGTTGCTGCTCACTGGTCAGGTACCATCAGCCGAGCAAGTTCGTGACCTCTCACGCCAGTTGGCGGAGCGGGGAGAGTTGCCTGGACATGTTGCAAAATTGGTTGATGCGTGAGTATAGTTCGACGGGCGTGTATCCGGATTCTTGACTAGATGCGTTGCAACAGCTTCCCGCGAACCCTGCATCCAATGACAGTGGGTGAAATGTTTCTTCATTTAATTGTTCTAATGCACATTTTGTAGCAACTTGCTATGGGTGTCGCAGCTCTCAACCACGATTCATCGTTTGCTGCAGCTTACGAGAAGGGCGAGTCGTATTTTACGATACACATGTCAGGGTTGTTCACGTTTTCCCTCTAGGTATCAAAAAGGCGGACTACTGGCAACCTGTTTTGGATGACTCTCTAGATCTTGTGGCAAAACTTCCCGCCCTTGCTGCCCGAATTTACCGCAACGTCTACCGCCCTGGTAAAGAGCTCCTGCCGGTCGACAAGAATCTGGACCTTGTCGGTACGCATATTACTTAACCCTTCCACTGAACGTGGATCTAAACCTGTGTGTAGGCAACTATGTTAACATGCTTGGGTACGGTGATAATACGAGCATGGTCGAGTACTTGCGCTTGTATATTGCTTTACATGGTGATCATGAGGGTGGGAACGTTTCCGCTCATACTGCTCGTAGGTCGTACGTTACCCCACCCGGTAATATTTCTCATATACCCGCATAGATCTTGTCGGATCCGCCTTGAGTGACCCCTACCTCTCCTATTCTGCCGCGCTTCTCGGCCTTGCCGGACCTCTCCATGGGTAAACACTTTGTTACCTCGCGGCTGTCGGTCGCTGATGTTTGACCCGGTAGACTTGCCAACCAGGAAGTCCTGCGCTGGATGCTTGAGATGCAAAAGGCTGTTGGAGAAGATCCCAGTCACGACCAGATCAAAGAGTACCTCTGGAAGACTCTGAAGAACGGACAGGTTGTTCCAGGGTGCGCAGTACAACAGCTCCATCTCAAAATACATAACTAACATGGTGCATATAGCTATGGACACGGCGTGCTCCGAAAGCCTGACCCTCGTTTCATCGCCCTCCAACAGTTCTCCGCATCTAGGGCAGAGCTCAAGGACAGCCCAATCATTAATCTCGTGAACAAGACGAGTGAAGTCGCGCCTGGCGTGCTGACAGAACATGGAAAGGCCAAGAGTGTACACCCGAACGTGGATGCTGTTTCTGGGTGCCTGCTATACCACTATGGGCTTACGGAATTCAAATATTACACTGTGATCTTCGGTGTTTCGCGAGGTAAGTGGTCCAGATGGCCCCAATCCTGATACTCTTACTCACTGCACCGTCCTAGTACTCGGATGCGTGTCTCAATTGGTCTGGGATCGTGGTAAGTATATCCCTTGACAACAACGGTTCAATCAAGCTCAATTCTTCCTTGCTGTTAGCTCTTGGGCTGCCCATCGAGAGGCCAAAGTGTGAGTGATATTTCTCGCCTTTCCTGCTGCAGCTCTGATCCAGTTCTTGTAGCTGTCTCAATGAATGATCTTCAGAAGCTGATCAAGTGAGGGTGGCTACGAATGGGATATCAAACTCTTGATGTAAACAATCGGTAGTTATGAGTAGCAATGCCCTGGTGAATGAACCACAGTATTTCCTATACACATTTACTGCACATGCTTGCGTCAGGTTCACCAGATCCAGGTTCCGATAGCTCCTCTAGGAACTGAGCCTCATAGACGATTTCATTTGAACTCAGAGTTTCACCGGTACCGGAGAAACCACACGTGGTATGATACGCCGTTCCTCGGCTCCTAATTGGTGACGTCGGAACCGCGTCATGCCAATTTTCAGGAACCATAGCCAGGAATCCTGCTCCACCTTCCTACTCCACTGTCCACGCGGGAAGGGGCGCCTGACCTCGACGTCATACGGGACCGGGCGCATATAAGCTGAGATTAATCTGCACTGGAGCACCCACACAACCAACAAACGCCCCTCCCAACTACAAACTAAAATAGTCTTATCATGTTCGGATCTCGTCGCACTGCTCGCACTCGCACCACCACCACTTCTACTCGTCGCGGTGGCCTTGGTGGCCTCTTCCACCGCAAGAACCCCAACCGCCGTGCAGGTGGCTTCAAGGTATGCGCTGTCCCTCCTAGCATCTGTTAAACGGTTGCTCACGACCACCCTAGGCTGCACTGCACAACCCCAACACCACCTCTTCTGGACGTCGCCATGCAAAGCACGAACTGACGGCCATGGTAAGTGTGGTCAACAACTACTTCTCGCCTTGTCAACTCGCTCACTGTCCTGCGTTTAATTTAGGGCCGTGGCCGCGAAGCACACGTACCTCTCTCCGTACGCGTCAAGCATTTCTTGCACATCGGTGGCCGTCGTACCACACGCCGCTACTAGAAGTTTTACCCTAAAAAACTTTGTTATGACCCTGTGCTATCCTATGAATGTCTACCCCGCTGTATCGATTAGTCTTGTATGGTTTTGCATCTTCCTAGATACCATATTAATACCATCTCCTAAATATCTTTACACTTGGCCTATCACTGGCGAGATTCTTATTTGAGGTGCGCCAAGACAAATGCCGAGAGGCACACAAGTTCTCCGGGCCCTACAAGGATTCGTAGTGAGTGGTAAGTGTGCTAGAGCACACCAACTGGATTCAATAGCCCTACAGAATACCGACCTAACAGATACGACGAGTGTATATCAGTGAATTGAGACACCGAACATTATAATCTCCGTGTTCAATCAATCGGTTATAGTCCGACAACTTGTATGCGCACAAACCTCAACCTCCGAGCGAGCGTAAACACTCCCAAACACATATCGGCCAATGTCTGAAACCGCTCTACCCGTCAAGCACGTCGTTGGTAATCAGGCCCCGCACGTACGCCAAGACACTCTCGCTCCCTTATCTTATTTCTGACTCAATGTTAGTTATTGGTCCCGGCTCGCGGACCAATCTTACAAGATGCTGGTGAGGATTCAAACATCTCGCCGCACGTTTATCGCATAACTGTGACAACCTATCGATATTTTCTACCCCTCCCGCGGCAATAATCCATAAACCCGGGGCCATTTAAATATTTAATCAGTATTTACAACAGCCAGCCAACCTAGGACTCAGCAGCAG
>WSTG01000879.1:0-13045 GCA_019616325.1 Ceratobasidium sp. 394
TGGATTAGTACAAATCATGAAGGGTACGACTTATTTCCGCCTAATTAGTCAGGGTCGTTGGGCGTTTTTTGCTGATGACGTTCTCGTCTGATGGTCAATTGATTATCTCTGGGTCCAATGACAAGACTTTGCGTATATGGGATGCACAGACAGGTGCCCCAGGTTGTGACCCAATGGAGGGTCACCTGGATTGGGTGCGATGCGTCGCGTTCTCCCCTCATTCCCACTGGATTGCCTCGTGCTCCGACGATAATACATTGCAGATCTGGGATGCAGAAACGCGCGAAAGAGTACTCCAATCATTGCGAGGTCATTCGGGTTGGGTCCGAAGTATTGCGTTCTCTCCCGACAGCAAGTACCTCGTCTCGGGCTCGCACGACAGAACAGTACGCATCTGGGACACACAAACCGGGGACCTGGTGCTCGAAACACTAGAAGGCCATTCGAACTATGTTCTATCTGTTGCATTCTCTGCTAACGGTCGTCGAGTAGTCTCTGGCTCCTGGGACAAGACCATCCGCATTTGGGACGTCGTTGACAAAGGCAATCCAGTTGCAGTCAAGGACTCCATCACGTCCAAGGGTCATTCAGACTGGGTAAACTCTGTCGGGTTCTCGTCAAACGGCCGCTATGTTGTCTCGGGTTCCGATGACGAGACCGTGCGGATCTGGGATGCAGAAACAGGCGCAGCAGTCCGTGCACCGTTTGAAGGTCACTCGGGCGAGGTGCTATCCGTTGCATTCTCCCCAGACGACCATCGGGTTGTGTCGGGCTCTAGGGACGGGACGGTGCGCATCTGGAACGCAGCAACAGGCGAGTCGGTGCTCGAGCCGATACGAGGTCACTCTGGAGCAGTGCGATCTGTTGCATTCTCTCCTGACGGTCATCGCGTTGCCTCGGGCTCTGACGACAAGACTGTATGCATCTGGGATGCAGAAACAGGCGCACAAACGATATCTCCCCTTACAGGTCACTCGGGTGTGGTGTATTCCGTCGCGTTCTCCCCCAACGGCCGTCGATTAGCCTCGGGCTCTGACGACCACACGATTTGCATCTGGGACACGGGGACTGGCCAACTCGCACTCGAACCGCTGACAGGTCACTCAGGGCTTGTGATGTCTGTCGCATTCTCTGGCGACGGCCACCGGATTGTCTCTGGATCCTTTGACACGACCGTACGCATCTGGGATGCAGAGACTGGCGGCGCGATACTTGATCCCCTACGAGGTCACACAGATTGGGTGCGGTCTGTTGCATTCTCTTCTGATGGTCGCTGGATTGCCTCGGGATCGCGTGACATGACAGTGCGGATCTGGGATGCAAGGACTGGTGAGGCAGTACTCGAGCCGATGCGGGGTCATTCGCGTACTGTATCGTCAGTCGCGTTCTCTCCCGATGGTCGCCGAATCGCCTCGGGCTCTTGGGACGGGACAGTTCGCATCTGGGATGCCGAGTCGCACACGACATCGGCCGTCCATACCCCGACGTTCCTGCCAGGTATGTCTCGCTCTCTCTTCCACATATCCTCGGTTCAACTCATTATGATACTGCAGGAACTCAGGTCCGTGCCCTTCCGTCTCAAGTGACCGATGGGAAACTCCTCGTCACGAGCTCTGAGCTTGCTCGTCATATGCATTCTCATTTAGCCGGTTGGGTGACTTCGAGCGAAGGGAAGCTGCTCGTCTGGCTTCCACCGGAACTGCGGGATACCGAGGAGTCGCTGGTTTGCATATCCAATTCACGCGTGCAGCGCCAGGGCTTCATTGATTTCAGTGAATTTGTACATGGAAGCTCATGGGCCTCGATTGCTGATGTTTAGTTCTCTATTAGAGCATGTATGCGATCTCGTATCCCTGTACTCTTCATGATCTTTACCCTCCATCCTTCTTTGCGCTTGGCCGTGCTATATCCTGTTCCTGTTCTCGTTGTGTCCAGTCCTGAGCGTTCCGCATGATTGTAATGACCGAAACAAAGTTTGCTGACAAATGAGTCTAAGCGCCCAGTCACCAGCGTGGGAATTGACAGCTGCTTCCACAAGCCTGCCATTCTCGTTCTGCCACAACGCTTGTCCCTCCAATGTCGCTCCCCACGCTCGGTGCTAGTGCAACCGTCCTCCTACACTGGCTGTGTTGCTTGCGCCTCTGCTCTGTTCCCCGTCAGCCTGCCCGCACGGCTTTGCTGGTGGCAGCCGAGCACGCGATTCGCAGTGTGGCTGTTGTCCGTTCCCGAGTCCCAGTCGCCCGCCTTGTGAATCTCAATGCTATGTGTCTGATGCTGCGTGATACGACCAGATCTGGGCTACGGTTCTGTTGGGCTTTAGTATGTTTGTCTCGCCTCTCCACTCGCGGCCAAGAGGCGATTGGGTTGATTATCCTGCAGCACCCAATGCTTCCCGTCCACGGTCATTGCTCTCACCTGGACTGGGTGCTGGATCGTTGCCTCGCGTGCTATCGCCGTTATGATCTCGCTCATATTACCGCCGGGACCTAGACTAGCCGACGCTTACACTTGAACCAATTCAAACCACGGCAGGGCTGACTCCACTGTTACCTACCGCGCCGAACCACGCCCATCTGCTCTGGTAGCCACCATCTTGGCAAATACTCTGCCACGTCTGCTCAGGTTTGCCACCCTTCGAGCCTCCTACAATATCTCCCGCCACGCCTAGCTCGATGTGCCCATCCCACCCTCTCGCCGTCGTTGTATCTGCATGTGCCACTTTTAACGCCTTCCGTTGGCTTTGGTAGACTGCTAAGAGAGATCTCGAAACGTTGAACTCAAAGGGGAGGCTGGTGGGGAAGGGGGTTATCTCAGGTTCAGGTGCATCTCCGCCCTCGTCCGTTGTCCTCGAGTGGATAATGCTCACTAGGCAGCCCGGATCCAAACCAGGCTCGCTCATCGCAAAGCGATCTTAGGTGATACTCTACGTTCATGGGAGGTTAGTTCTCGGGTATCTGGTGGCAGTCATCATCGTTGATGCGTCGCCCGCCAAAGTTGAGTCTCGATCTCGTTGATTCGACTTGACTTTCCAAGCTGGAGCTGTTCCCGAAGGGAACGGGTGTGAGTTTGAGTTCGAGTGGCTGGGGTGTAGAACGGAAGAGGCCAGCTTCGCATGGCGCTAGGTTTGGGGTTTGTTTCACTGCTGGCCGGACGGTGGCGAGTGGCGGTTCACCGGGCATCGCGGGAGGAGAGGAAGCTTACGGGATACAGGACCGTTTAAAGAGCACGACGAACTACGGGCGGACCTGGATTATTTGGGTAGTGTCGGCATCGACACATTCGCTGGAGTGGGATGAGCGGTACGGTTGGATTGAGTAGATCGCTGGGTCTATGTTTTGTATGTAGACGATTTGAATCGTGAAGACTTACATATCCCAACATGTTACCGCACCGGAGGACAACATTCCAAATTAATGGTGTTTCGTGCTCTATTTTGGCCAATGTTTGGTCTTCGTATCTCGCGCCGTGCAATTCTTGGCCGAAGCCGTGAGAATCAACCACGTGGACGCTGGTCTCGATGGTCATCTTCGACTTTGACGACGACCACCAAGATTATCAACGATGTCACTCTTTGCCTCTGTCACACTTTCGGTTTCTTCTGGCATACGCTCTTACTTTTGCCGGGCTTGCATTATCTACTCACGACCGAGCGCTGGTTGAGCAAGCTGCTCGTTCCTGAGCGGCGACATCTAATTTACATCGTCTCGCCTAAACGACTATACCCAGATAAAGGTGGAAACGGCGACCTATTGTATGGATGCTCGCATTTTGGGGATGTTAGTTTACTGAGCCTAGTGAGTCCGTTTTGTGGTTTCTTGGAAGGACCAGGAGATCGAGCTAATAACCTACAGCACGTCGCACTCTCCTGTCGACAAACGACACGAATATATAACCAAAGGTCAAAATCGTACTCCTGTAACTGGCGTCTGGTCCCTCGCTGCCGGGAATACCTGGAAAGCCGCCTTAGGTCCAACCCACCGATTCGACTAGCCGATTCCTGCCTGGGTTCGGATTCGCGCCTACGAAGTCGACCGTTAGGCCGACTGGGGACTCTTGTCCGTAGCCGCTATTGCCGCCGTGAACCACTCGGTTTTTTCTATCGCTAGCGACTTGAATCCCGGTCCCATCAAACACGTCACGCAATCGTCCAGGACCGTGCGTGAAGAGTTGTCGACCTCTATGACTCGGCTGGGGCCGATTCTCCTGCCTCCCAGTATCGTAATCTGGAACTCTTGCGCGCGCCTGCTCCCGCCATCCCGAATCCTCAACCTGTCTTGGTGCTATTTGTGCTATTCGCCCACTCCAGTATCATCCTCCCGCTCTGTTACGTTGCCCTCCCCACCATACCTTTCACGCTGCCTCCAGCCACGGTACCGGCGCGTGGAATACTGGGTGCTTTTGCGTCGGCTTTGGGCAACACCAACGTGGGGCAAACGGCCTGGCTGCTCAACCAAGACTGGGCAAAACGAAAATGATGCTATCCTGACTGATATCCATCCCGCTTGGCTGTTCGCAATCAACTCAAACATCTTCCTACTCCTCGACCTCCACAACAATCGGAGCAGCCAGGTCGGGACCACGAAACTTTTAGTGGGTCGGAGCTCCGTCTCACAACCGTCGTGACCGGCATTGCCGCTGACATGCTTCGATTCGGACTTTGGTCTCGCAGAACCGTGTTTGTCCCGGCAAGAAACAAGTTGATATGCATTGGGAATGGGGCTGGGCTCGTGACGTTGAGTGGGAGGCGGGTGTGTTTGCACGGAAGAGGGATTGGGCTCGGATTCGTCGCTGGTGGGCTCGGTTCTCCAAATGGACCAACCTGAACCGTGAGAGGGACAGCATGCCAAACGCAGACGGCCTGGCCATTGGCTCGATTCAAATGTCTGGCGAATCAGCGTCCGGTAACAAGCGTAACATGCTCAGCGCCAAATTCAACAAATTCAAAGCTCGTCGTTTGCGGAGTGTCTAGATGGACTAGAAACGCCCTCTGCGCGGGCAGGGCACCTTGCTCATTGAATGTGCTATAGTTTGACATTATGGTCCTGATTGGGCGACTGAGCGTCTCACTATAAGGGACAATAGGCGTGGAACAAACAAGAGCATACGGGGATGAAACCTTGTGACGGATTTTGGGGGGGTGAGTGACCTTGGAGCAAGGTGATAATAGATGGTCTAAGTTGTGGTGAGACATGGTCCCGCAGGCCGCGAGTCTATTTTCCGGACGGTTGGGAATCGATCCTCTATTCAACGGTTTCTTCCTATACAGTAATTTACTCTCATATCCATCTTGTGAGCCTGTGCGCTTGGTTAGGATTGTAATCTACCTCTCGAATCAATTATCGGGGTTAATCTTGCATTGACTGAACCCAAGTTCTTTATCCTACGGCCCATTTAAGGCGTTCAGATTCGGTTTGGAGTTTAACGTGTTGTTCTCCACATTCAGATTGCTCGAAATCAGGTCCCGGCGTCAGCCCGGCGTTACGGGACGTGAGAGCCGATCACGTGAATTACGGATCCGGCGGCAACTTTCGAGCCGGCGACCATCCCGATTGCGAGTTTGCTTCGCACGATTCGTAAAGCTTGTGATCCCTAGCGCTCATGATACTGTCTGCATCTGCCACCCTGGGTCTCTCATAGCATAGAATCTCGTCCATTAGCCAGCATGCTAAAATATCGCCTATTCGTGACAGAACCAGCGGTCGAACGAGCCATTTGTGTGTGGACGGGTGCTTATCGTCCTACTCCTGCAACGTTATGTGGATGAAGCTGCTTCATGGCTCCGGGGTTGAGGCTTGCGGATACCAGCGACTTCGAGTCATGAATATGGTGTGCCATTGTTGCGTTTCTTCAAACGATCACGTCGAGCTAATGATACTACAGCATCTCTGGCTTTCCCGTTGGGACATTGCTGTATGACCGACAGGCTGCGCTCTTCCAACTCGACTGCCGATCCTGCCCCGCCAGAAAATTCTGATGGTGGTTCGGACTCCTTTTACCTGGGTGGTTGGAGTCGCGAATTCGAGTGCGCTTGGGACGCTGACTCTTACGCGGACTGGGTCCCCGGATTGTTCCCTCTCACCCTCGTGATTACAGTCTCGACTATATTGTCGCTCGCGGTTCGAACCTCGATCTTGTCGAGAATATCCCGCAACCACCAAGAAACGCGCTCCGGGAGTCGTCGGGAGCCACAAGCTAGACTGGGACTGACGACGGAACGGACTTCTCTGCTGCTCACCGGCCAATGCGCATCCTCCACTACTTTTCCGAACCCCAAATCTTGCAACTACCGATTTTGGTCTACCACCAGACGGTTGCCTTCCACCATCTCACGCAACTCCTGCAACCATGCCTCCCACGGCGGTTCCCCCCTCTACGATACCTGGGCCTGGGACAGCGTCGAACTGCCAATACCTCAAGTACGCGCAAACGCTGCCCGACCGTCTCCGATACCTAGCTCGGGCTCGCAGGCCGGTCCACAATTTGCTCCCGCCTTTCCGATCACAACGACATTGGGGATAGGAATACTGGTACTGCGAGCATGCGAAGGGTTAGAACTCGACCGCACCGCTCCCGCCACCAGCTTTGGATCTTGACGGCTCGGACTCGTTCTCGTCTCGAACGAGGAGGGGAGGATGTGCGGCGAGAACGGGGCGGAGACGGAGAGGCCCTAGGAGGCGGATATATTGGCCCCGATTGGGATCGAGTCCGGTGCACGAGGGGACCGACTCACCTAGCGCCAACCGGGGGGCGAACATCGAGTAAGCTAGCACGCTGTATCCCCATGCTACGGCAGGCTCAACTCGTCGTCTCGGGGCACACCGGAACGGACAACGGTGAGCATACTTTGAATGATTTGAGGGAATCTTTGTTCACTATCGGTGGCGTTAGCGTTTGATCCGAGGATACAGCGTTGATGAATCGGCGCTGTGTTTTCGCCTGGAAAACGATATCCTGAATTCCTCGCCGCGTTTGTTGACTCGCTAGTCCCTCTCAGACTCGTTCAGTCCCCAGGCCCCCCACCTACATATCTCATCACGAGTTTGATGCACATAAAAGTGTTCGATATTGCGCTGGTGCTTTCCCCGATCCCTCCTCTCATACATTTCGGGCTACACGCCGGGTGCTATTTGAGGTCTCCTCGGTGACCGTGCTTGGTGCGTCAATTACTCGATGTTTAGGTCATTTTTCACGAGCCCTATACTTCCATGTCCGTTCTTTTCACTCCCTGTGGTCAAGTAACGATCGACGTCGAGATTCGGCTCAGCAAGTCAGTTGCTAGGACCAGCAAAGACGGCTGTTCGTCTCGGCTAGCGTGGGTATGCTCGCCACTCCGGGTTTTTTGCCTTTATTCAGCGGGGGTCCGCTCGTCGGCACAGTTCGGCCATATACCAAGCGTCTGGGCGGCTGGCTAGGATACCATCCTTTAGGTACGTTTAGACTCCCGTATACTACCACCAGACGATCCATACCGTGACCGGGTTGACGAAATCATTAGGCAATATCTCATGTATTGAAGCGGATTCCATGAAACAAGTCGGTCCTAAAACCATACATTGAGCCTACAGATACGCTTGCCGAGTCCCTGGGGCGACATGACCCGCATATCTCCGATACCGGCTTGCGCAAAGAGTATCCAACTTTACATCGCATCACCTGGGTTTTATGGCATGCGTCGCGGGTCCGGTCAGGACCCAGCTCGGCGGGTCTTTGACCACGAGTAGTTATGGCCCGACTCGAGAAGCCTACGACTTAAGCCGATGCCGCATGTAGTTAGGAACCAGAAAATGATGGTTAAGACGGGTGCCGAAATGTAACGAAATCAATATTTGTCAAAAGGAACCAGTTTGCTTTCGAAGATGTGCTAATCATTGTGGATTACGGGTTCGGTGGCTGCAGGCTGTACGGGAAACCTGGCGCGTTATGGAATCGTACTAGTAACGCGACATTGCAGTTGCCTAGGCACAGAGGCATAACTCGTATATTGCCTCTTCGAGGTATAGTTAGCAAGCAGACAACGTGCCGGCGCCTAACCGATCTTCTTCTCTACATCGCTCACTCAACCCTCTCCTCTCGACCACCATCATGGCGTCCCAGCCAACCACCCGAGACAAGCAACGATCTCGCTGCCGTGTGAAAGGTACGAGTCTCCGATGATCCCAGGGTGAGCCTGCGCGCTAATCCCAGACCCTGACAGAAATCAAACTCGAACCCGAAACATCAGCGTACGAAATTACCCTCGAGCTACAGGTTGATGGCGCGAGGGTTCACAAGCTCCCACCGATCAAGAAAGGACAACCGTTGCACTGGACTAATCTTTGCCTCCCCTGGTTCGTGAACCAGTTGTCGCGAGTTGATTCACGGCGCTAATAGGTTGTGTTTGGCAGTGATGTCTTTGAAGACTCGACGATCTCTCTTCAAGTCACCGAGGTTCATACGCTGAAGAATCAGGTTGGTCAAGCGCATTATCCGGTCCCACAAGTCGTCGATCAGGGCACCGTATCAATGAGTATGAAGTCTTTATAGCCTCTACCGCAACATCTACTCACCCGCGAGTGATAGAATGTACGAACGGGCTATTCATGACCCACCTAGTGTTTTTGACCAAAGAAGAGGTGCGTACCTTCGATAGGGTGCGAAGGTCAAGTACTAATACCACTTTAGGCTCAGCAATCATACTTGGAGGCGTTTTCTCGGGCCCAGCGGATGGAGAGACAGCCAGGAGTGGTGGAAAGGCTCGGGAACGTCGGAGACGCTTTCAAGGTGCTACACACGCTCGGAAGTGCGATATCCGAGGTGAGTGCGGAACATATATTCACAGACCAGGAGTTGACACCTTGCCGCATATATCGTACAGCTTGATCCTACCGGAGGTGCGAAAGTGGCGTTTTCGGTTTGCACAACGGCTTGGGAGGTGTGTATGCGCTAGATATCCCAGGGATCAACCTACCTCTGATCTCGGGTCCACGCCTGAACTCACGTAGCACCTCGAAACGCAAGAGAAGCAGGACGCGACACTATACGAACTCATAGAGAACATTGCCGGGATGAAATCATCGGTCGAATCGGTCAAGGTCCTAGCCAACGCCGAACTTGCACAGACGGTGATGGCGATCATGAACCTTATAGAAGACGTGTCGGTATTTGTCCTGAAGTCCAAATCTCATAGGCCACGAGGTGCGTGTCGTGAGCCCTTGCGGAGCGCTGCACAGTTGATTATCGGCAACCTAGAACGAGCGTTTCGCGGCGCATTCAGCTCCACTACCCAAGATCCAATGGAGATTTTCGTGGGGAAGTTTAGACGATTGAGCGAAGAGTTCGACAGAAAGGTCAATGTACAAGCGCTGCGTGCCTCAGAGATTTACAGTAGGTGTTTGGATCCTGGCCATGACCTCGTTGTCCACTCGTTCCTAAAACATAGGAGCCATGAATGAGCTACGTCCGGTCGATCGGGCTGGCTACGATCCCGGCAGGCAGTGTATTGTTGACACTCGAGTCACAATCATCAACGAACTCGTCGGCTGGGCTCAAGAATCAGGTAACGGCCCTCGGCTCGCTTGGGCTCACGGTCTTGCTGGGCTCGGGAAGAGCGCAATAGCTACGTCTGTCTGCGTTCGACTCGATGCACAGGGTGTGCTTGTTTCGAGCTTTTTCTGCAAGCGCGACAACCCCGAGCTTCGCGATCCGCGCCGAGTCCTTACCTCGGTCGCCTACGGGCTTGCATCACGATGGGGGGCATACAGAGATGCAGTCGCTGGTATGATCCGCGACGATCTCGGACTGTCCTCGAAGCACATCCACCCGTTGTATGATGCTCTCGTGACTAAGCCACTTCAAGTCATCGCCAAAGCGGAGCGGCCGACAGGGACGCTCGCGGTTGTGATTGACGCGTTGGACGAATGTGGGGATACCGACACCCGGCGGCAACTACTCGTCTGCCTTGGAGACATCAGCAAGCTCATACCTTCGCTGAAGATAATCGCAACGAGCCGTCCGGACGCAGACATTCGGGAATTCTTCGGAGACTCCAACTCGAGCTGGTTTGCAAGGTACGATCTCCTGGAGTTCAACGCATCAGACGACATTCAAGTATTCGTGCAAGATCGCCTAAGTGGGCTGGCTCATCTGGACGGCTGGCCCGAGGATGCGATTGAACAGATATCCGTGCGGTCGGGTGGCTTATTCATCTGGGCACGAACCGCATGCAAGTTTATCCTCGACGGATTCGACCGACGCGAGCGCTTAAAGCAGATCTTGGCCGGCACGCAAATGACTGGCATCGATGCTCTCTACACAACCGCAATCGAAGCGAGCGTTCCAGACACCGGAGGCGATAACATGCAACATATGCTCAAGTATCTAGGCGCTATCGTTGCGACCTCATCTCGGACACCACTATCTGCTACAAACCTCGCTACGTTGCTCCGGGAGCATATCTCGCTCGATGTGCTCAACCAAGTACTTGGGAGTCTGTCGTCGGTGCTGTACGTGGACCAAAATCTCGACAACGCGATCCGTATCTATCACCCATCGTTCATGGACTTCATCACCAGCCAGTCCCGTTCAAAGCACCTATGCGTTGACCTCGAGCGCCAGAACACGATCCTTGCCGAGTCGTGTCTTCGGGTTATGGCTCGCGATCTGAAGTTCAATATATGCGGGCTTGAATCTTCGGGCCTACTCAACAGTGAGGTCTTGGACCTCGACGCACGCGTTCGAGATGCAATTCGCCCAGATCTGAAGTATAGCAGCTTGTATTGGTCCAGCCACGTCGCCGAGGCTGATTGGGCCGCGCTCAAGCAACCGTTGCGAACATTTCTGTTCGGGCGGGAACTGGTGTACTGGCTAGAGGCCCTTAGTCTGCTCGGACAGTTGAGGGTAGCACCGGCTTGCTTGCTCAAGATTTTGGCTTGTTCTTTTCCGGTGGGTGTCTCAACCTCATCTTTGCCATTATCTATTGATAAGCTAGCCTGGTGTAGGATTGCATGCAGGACTGTAGCATAGTGGCAAACGACACCTATCGATTCGTTCTTTCATTCTACGACGCGATATCAAGAAGCACGCCCCACCTCTATATATCTGCCCTGGCGTTCGCCCCGGAGAACTCGGAGATATCGCTGCGGATGCGGAGATTATTTCCGAAACTATTGACTGCGACGCAAGGCGTGGAGAAAGAGTGGACGCGGTGCTTGCGCAGCATATCGGTCACCAGCGAGGTCTTGTCTGTTGCGGTTTCCCTCGACAGCCGCCGAATTGTGTCTGGCTCGGACGACGGGACAGTGCGAATCTGGGATGCTGAAACGGGAGATCCGGTACTCGAGCCGCTCAAAGGTCACACGGGGGCGGTGTATCCGGTTGCATTCTCTCCCAACGGCCGTTGGATAGCCTCAGGCTCCGACGACATGACCATCCGTATTTGGGATGCACAAACGGGCGAGGCAAGGCTCCCTCCTCTGCGCGGTCACTCAGCCTTGGTTTGGTCCGTTGCGTTCTCTCCCGACAGTCATCGTATAGTTTCAGGTTCCGGGGACAACACAGTGCGTATCTGGGACACAGAGACAGGCCAACTCGTGCTCGAGCCCCTCAACGGCCACACCGGCGAGGTGAACTCTGTCACGTTCTCGTCTGATGGTCAATTCATTGTCTCTGGATCGGATGACCAGACGTTGCGCATCTGGGACGCGCAGACAGGTGCTGCCGCTTGCGAGCCACTCGAAGGTCATTCAGGTCTGGTGATGTCTGTCGCATTCTCTCCAGACCTACACCGCATTGCCTCGGGCTGCTCTGACAACACAATATGCATCTGGGACGCGAAAACGTGCAAGGCGGCACTCCAAGCGTTGCGAGGTCACTCAGACTGTGTGCGATCCATTGCGTTCTCTCCCGACAGCAAGTACCTTGTCTCGGGCTCATACGACAGAACAGTACGCATCTGGGACACACAAACCGGGGACCTGGTGCTCGACACACTAGACGGCCATTCACAATCTGTTCTATCTGTCGCATTCTCTGCTAACGGTCGTCGAGTAGTCTCTGGCTCCTGGGACAAGACCATCCGCATTTGGGACGTCGTTGACAAAGCCAACCCAGGAGCAGTCAAGGACTCCATCACGTCCAAGGGTCATTCAGACGAGGTAAACTCTGTCGGGTTCTCGTCAAACGGCCGCTATGTTGTCTCGGGTTCGGATGACAAGACGGTGCGGATCTGGGATGCAGAAACAGGCGCAGCAGTGCGTGCACCGTTTCGTCAGGGAAAAAACAATCACATAATTTCGCGGGGATTAGTTGGTTAGTTCGGTTCGCAAGGGTGTCAGCTAATGCGGGCTGTATTAGTGACCCTAGATTTGGCTAGGTCTGGGCCTCAACCCTTTAGTAACGTGTTTCAGGTCGGCCACATTTAGTGCTGCGGGCACTAAAACGGGCGAATTAGTCGACTTTTAGCACTTCCGACACTAATACAGGCCAATTAGTCCAGCTAATCGCCCACACAGCTTACTAGATTCACAGGATTAGTTGTAATTAGTTGCTAAATAGAATAACATTAGTGCTCGATTAGGCACTTTAGAGCTGTCTTAGGGATTCGGGCTGTTTATGAGTTTGGGATAACATGATGTATTGGCAAGGAAGTAACACTAGCAAACAACAAATTGTAAAAAATCGTAACATCATGCACAAGCGTGGCCGGATCCCGACCGTGAGCACGACTCGCGGGCAGGCGGGCTCGACCGAGCAAACCGATGGGGCGTGTTGGAAGAGGGGATGGTGGGTGGGAAGAAAAAGCGACACGCGACACCGGGCGCCGCAACAATGTGGACATGGCGGAGCGCAAAGGCTCGCGTCGTTGCGCGGGCCACGTGACCTGCGCCAGCAGCGGCTGCTCCGAGCCCAGTACTTGCTGTGCGCCTCCGCAAGCTACGGCCCATGCCTGCCCTAACATCCCTCCACGGAGCTGCAGATAGTGGCAGATGTATGGGCACATATGCCCGTACAAGCCGGCTGATGACCCATGGTTAGAAGCGTACACGCCATCTGAGGCGACGGTTGTTAA
>WSTG01000880.1:0-13019 GCA_019616325.1 Ceratobasidium sp. 394
AACCCAACTAACCATGGCGGTCAATATCTTAGGCGGCAAAAAAGGATTCCCTCTATCTGATTCGAACAAATGGCCTCAAGCGAGACAAGCTGCTGTGAGTCGGCGTCAGCCGACTCACAGCAGCTTGTCTCGCGCTCCCTCTAGGACCGCGTCGAACCTGACGTTCTAGGACCGCATCAAACGCGGGTTCATGACCCCGCATGGGCGTGGGATTCACCCGGAAGGGGGTCCTCGAGCACGGTCGCTGGCCGCGGCCTGTATGCGAGCCACATCTAGCGCCACGTGACCCTCTTTTCTCGCGTCTCTTTGCCTCGACTCTTGTCGCTTGCTTGCTCTTGTCGCTTGACATCTCACGCAAAACTGCACCCAGGGAAAAAGTGGGTGCAACCACCCACTTTTTTCAAGCGCCTCGTTGACTCGCCCCTTTTTCAGCACAAGGTGCCCACCACACGGCCGGCAGAAAAAGTGGGTGCAGCCACCCACTTTTCCCTACCGCAGCCACGGCACACAAAACGTGAACCTCGCGTTTTACTCTCAACTGACCGGCTCTTTCTATCCTCACCCGGCCTGTAGCCATATCTCTCGGGACCGGGCGCGACTCATCATGTCCTCATCACTGGTCGGCACGGGGAACGCCGCATTGGCCTCAACCTTTCCCTTGTTGTTTCTCCACACGAGTTTTGTTACTCGCATTCATTTCCATGTTGCTTCTGTTAGGTACAACTCGTGCATACTCGGTACTCTGTGACTATAAAGCCAGATTAATATTATTACAGCGCAAGGTTACCCAGTCTACAACACTAATCCATAGCGTCCACTTCCATTATCCCAGTCGTGGGGATCAATGCTTCAACATCCTTCAGCATTTTGACCAGGACCCCTTCTGAGCTCTCAAAAACGACCAAAACCCCCAACAGAACTTCACGATGAACCTCCTCCCGTGTGTCCATCATGTCTCCATCCTTGATCGAGGATGCTATCGCATGGATAACCATGCCCAGCTCTTTCCCTAGCCGAGAGTCGTAGAAAAACCGAAAGGCCATCTGCGGGCAGAGGAGCACCAGCGAGCCCAGCTGAAAGAGTGTGAGCGGGGGAAAACAAAAGGCAAATCCACATACAGTCCGGTAGGCGTTCCAAAGCCGTGCAGCCCCTCGACGATAGTCCTTGGCTTGCGTCCGGAAGGTTATCCATTCGTTGGATTGTTTATTCACCGCCACCTCGGGTTCCATGTGCTTCTGCTTGCGGAAAATGACAACCAGCAAAGCCTGCTGCTTTTGCCGCCCGTCGTCTTGTCCTTCCATGGCTTTCCAAGCCAGTATAAACCGAAGCGCACCCAACACATGGTGCAAATGCTGACAGAGCTGTTGACCACTGCGTTGCTCGAGTATGCCACCTGCTCCCACCTCGGTGGCCTGGAGCCTTGTGAGCGGGAGACAAAACACAGAGCAAGGACGTACCACATAAATTTTAGCCAGAGCATCCGGCCCAAGGTCGGAGATGTTGCTCGTTGGCATGCCCATTCGACCCCGAACTGCGGTTCGGGTGTATGCCTCTAGCTCGTTTGCCTAGTGCTCAGTTAGCAAGTGGTTCTGAAACAATCAAACACTCACAATAGCCCCAGGCACAAACTCGCGCACTCCCTGCAACACCAGCGCAAGGCCCACTGTGAGCTCGTCCTTGCGCGTCCCGATATTTGGACCCATCATCTTCTTGAAAAAATCGTACAGTTCCAGTTGTTGGTCGCCAACCAACTGGACCATTTCCTCTATAAAAACAGCATCCCCAAACTGCACATAATTAGCTTAATAGCCCGCATACACTTGGAGTACTCACCTTTACAGGCTCCAAGACCTCCCCCGAGACTGTTATTGATGGAAGACAACTAAACCATCAAGCTCACCTCATCCTTTTGCCTCTTGTCTTTCCCACCGTCATTCTCGTTACTCTTGCGTTTACGCGTCGGCTTGGCCTCCTCTAGCTTCTACTCAAACTGTGAGCACAAAAGCCACCGCCACGGGAAGCTAACCTTTTTTGCCACTCCGAGCTTCTTGCGGACATCAGAAAACGCGGGAAGTAGATCCTTCAACGCGTCCAGGCCAGCTTGGTCCAGTTCCCAATCCGTAGCAGCGAGGCCCTGGAGCACTTGCGAGAAGGCAATAGCTTGCTCTCGCGCGTCCCGGAGCGCCTGGCTCATGGTCGTAGCAGCCAAGTCTGCTTCCGCTCACCGGCCCTAAGTTATACGGACTCATTTTGCCCAAACGTGCGCCCGTCTGTAATCATGTCTCGCAGTCCAGCCACTCACGGTATCTCGCGGGGCTCCGCGCACTTTTGTGATTATTCCCACATATCCAGTGGCGCAGCCAAGACCCACAGATGGATCATGGCTCACCACACTTGCGGACACCATGAAGACCTCACCGGCCCCACTAGCGAGCACGTCCACCCTCGTTGGGCTCGCCAGTACCCAGCACCATGGCCAGGACAGCCCCGGCGAGCCCAGCAGCGTCTCCCGCTGACAAGGCCCTCATGCGTCTGGTCGCCCCTCTGCAGCCCATCGGAAAACTTTGGCCCGACGCCCAGAAGCGCAAGTACACACCCGTGAGTGATCACAATACACATGGCCCCAACCCCCATTATATATGTCGTCTTAATCCTGCACTCGTTTCTGCCCCACATCCTTACTGAGAGCTACCAAGTTACAAGCCAAGCACGGTACCGACATGTCTTCAAACGCCTACACCACCCGCGTTGTCAGGATCCAATTGGCACACCCGGCAAACCAAGGAACTGGGACGACAACAGGTGTGAAAACTCTTACCCATCTCACGCCCCGCCAAATGCCCCAGCCGAAGCGAAGATGGCGCTGACCCCAACTGCCGCATAAGCCTGGATCAATTGGCCCGATTGTTATCTCTGTCATTGTCGTCCGAAAACTCACAAGGTGTTCCAGTGCCAACCAGCATGTACGTGGATTTCAAAAGCGCATGGGGGCTTGGGCACTAAAGTGGCTGGAGAAGGCGCAGGTGACATGACCGCCAAATGCGAGATTTCCACAATCAACTGCGAGTGTTCTGCTTACTCGGAGAGATGCACTTCCCAATCGACTCGGCTGCCTGCACCGCCGTGAAAGATCGCTTCACAATTACGTTCGACATAATTGCGAAACATGTTCCACCGGGCACGAACTTGCAAACATGTTTTTGCCAACGCTGGTTGTATAATTCATAAAATCAAGTGTGTGCACAAAAAATCGATTTCAATTAATTCTCACCCTGTCGAGTGGCTTCTTCAACGCATTCCGTACCCTGTCCAACAGCCGACGTGCACCTTGGATTGAGGTCCCAAACCGCATATACCCCCTCGATGTCTCTGACCGAGTTGTCGCATGAAGATCTTGCGATCCACGCCACATCATGTCAACTTTGCCCGTACAACTCCCAAAATCAACGGCAATTTTGAATTCTGGTAGCACGAATTGGCCCCCATTGACTGCGTTGCGCGTCTCCTTGTCGTTAAGGACTGGCTTGCCCTCCGTGTCGGCCAAAAACCAAATTCCGAATGCTGTAGATACTAAAAGGTTTATTAGTCGGGTATCGGGCTATGTGTCGTCGAATTTTACTCGCCTGATCGAGTATGTTGGTAGGCATTACTGCCTCTCGTAGCAACATCTAGGTATGGGTCAGCAAGTTCCGTGTGTAGCAATAACCTATTGTACCGTCGCTAATGCTAAGCCGAACTCACTTTGACATTCAACTGTGCTGTAAGTGACCGCAGTAGAGGGTAAGCACGAGTAACTCGACCTGGGGTAGTCCCGAGTCTGAGCCTCTGTTTATATCTTGTGCAATAGCTAGTACATGAGTAATAAATGCGCTTACAAACGACACTACGCCGACACAAGCGAGTCTAAGCGAGCGGAGAACTGATATGTAGAAGGAGAACCGTGCTGCTCCATGGGTGGCAGCATCGTATAATCCGAACCCGCAAAAGATGATCGGAAACCGCCCCCACCGGGTATGCGCCTCTAAACCCTCGGATGCCGCCTATCCCACGTCCGCGCCCACCCCTCGGGTAAGGAGAATGAATCGGCCCAGTACAGGATGCAGTTGCGGGACCGGGCGCGCCCCGTTGGAGACCCACCCGCCTGTCAAATGTGCCTTGGACGCCAAAGTTCCATCGCCAATCGCTTAATCGGGGCGGCTTGCGCCTGGGCAGCGTGATTGCTGTGGTGGCACGACTTGAGCTTGCGGGTATTATGTTAATGGAGGATGCCGACGTGGCAGAGACCATAAAGTGATTTGCCGAGAAGAAAAGCCAACAGAGGGACTAGCAGAGGAAATGTTCGGAGACCGTCTGTGGGCGGCCAGCACGGCGAAACGGGCACGGTGCACGCGACGACTCATGAGCGACTTTACAGAGGACGACGAACCTCTTGGGACAGATCAAGAAGATTTATGGCATGCCTAGAGTCGATTGCCGCGACACGCGTCAACCAAAGAAACGGTGTGAGTGAGGTCGACTGATGAGCAAGCCGACGGGGTTGACGGTGGCGGCAGAGAGCCAGGCCTGGTCCAGGACAGATTGTGAGTCGCCAAAGCCCGCACTGTTCTTTATGTCGAAACAGGGCGAGAAAAGAAAGCAGTGTCTCCAGCTTGGACTGCCTATAGCCACAGCGCTGCAGCCAAACCTAGCAGTCCTCGCTTTCGACGTGGCGGTTTGCCCATAAAAGAGGCTGTCAACAAAGAGTATCGTCAAACGTAGCTGGCGAGTCACATGACTAATGTGCCACAGAGCACCTACTCCAGGATCAATGGTAAACCTACTCACCATATCGTCCACAGACGCTTCCCGCACACCAGCTTGAGGCCCAAACCAATCTCGTCCTCCATCTGGCCAGCCTTTTTTGCCATGAGCCTGGCAAAGAATGCCTTGGGCTCAAGCGGTCGAACTAATGTTTTGATAAAAGCCTCACGCCAAAACTACGTGCGAGTCAGTTGACTTTACACGCATACATTAGTGGTACGTACGAATACAGCCCCTCCCTCAGGCTATGGTATGTGTTAGTTCGAGACAACGCATCAGGAATAATTTGCACACCTCTTCCGACTCTTTCTTCTTGGTCGCCTCGTCCTTTTCCTTGCCCTTGGTTTTGCGCTTCCCAGGTCAAACCTGGTTGAGTTTCTGTAGTGCAATGAGAATGGGCATCAAGTAAAAAAGTTCACACCTCTCTTGCTTCTTGCACCTTGTCGCGCAAGCTCCCGAGCGAGTTGCCGTCTTTGCCCAAAAGGTCTTTTGGTCGTAGCATCATCATCATAGTCGGCTCCAGAAATTTGAACCAGAAGATTTAAAATGTTGGCTACTTGTGGCGGTAGCTGCCGAACGAGGTCGCTCATGATGGATAAGTGGATAGCGTAGAATCATGTGGCACTCTGTGTGGCAAGAGACAAAACTGAGACAAACATGTCAGTTTGGCATAAAATCCCCGCCAACTCGCCGCCAACTCTTGTTCTCAACCACCACCACAATGGAGCAGCCAGTATGTACTCGACATATTTACAGCTCATCCTAACTCGCTCTTAGTCCAAGCGCTCAAATGCTCCCGTAACTTCGCCCGAAAACTCGCCGCCACCTCGCAACTTCAGTGGCGCACACAAGAGAATCAAGACAGGTGCGCACCAGTCCTCTAGCCATTTGAACGTGCTGATCACTTCTATAGGAAAGCCTCCTACCCCTGCATCCGTCCCCTCAGGCAAGCGCGTCGCTAATGGTGCCCGTAAGTACCGCATACATTTGCCTTCATGTGACTTATCTCCGACAGACTACGTGATTGATAGCGATGAGGCAAGTGCATTAATTTAATGTTTTGCTTTAACTTACACGGTAATAGGATGCTGTAATGTTGGACCTCACAAGTACGCGACCGCCCCATTTCCATTATTTTGCTTAACCATCCACTAGATACACCCAACCATAGCCCGACTAAACGCAAGTTGCTTTGTACCATTTGGGCACATTGTTCTCACATTCTTTCAGGCGTTCCTAAACCGTCTGGAAAAGAAAAGAGTGGTCCGTACACTTTTTGACTTGGCCAGGTGCGTACTGACCGATTGTAGACACCAATGCCAGCAATACGACTACCTCCAAACCGCCTGGGAAAGGAAAGAGCGGTATGTATGGTTATCAACTTGACCGAGCACGTACTGACCCATTGCAGACGCCAAGGGAAACCCAGAGACGAGTCGTGCGGCTGTCTCCAAACCGTCTGGGAAAGGAAAGAACGGTACGCATGGTTTTAGACTTGACCAGACGCGTACTGACCGATTGTAGACACCAAGGGAAAATCCGATGCGAGTCTTACAGCTGCCTCCAAATCGTCTGGGAAAGGAAAGAATGGTACGCGTGGTTTTAGACTTGACTGGACGCGTACTGACCCATTGTAGATACCAAGGGAATCCCCGACGCAAGCCGTGCAGCGGCCTCCAAATCATCTGGAAAAGAAAAGGATGGTACGTATGGTTTTAGACTTGACCAGACGCGTACTGACCTAGTTTAGACTCCATGGATGTCGATCCTAGTCAGTGTGGCTTGCTTGGGCTGTTCGCTAGTACTGACATGCATCTAGGAATGGCCAACAGCAAGATCGAGTCTCTGCGCCGCGCATCCGTGGCCAAGGAAGCTGCAATGGCAAAGTCCCGCGCTCTTGATATTGCCTTGCAGATTGCGACCAAGGATGCTGAAGAGGCCAAGCAGCAAACGATGAAAATGCACGACGCCTGGATGAGTCGTCTGGAGAAGGTGATTCCCGAGTTGCCAGACGATCCAGGTGTTCGAGCCGGCTTTTTCAACATGGTGTTCGAGGAAACCCACGCCACGATGATGGAACGCGAGGCTAAACTCCAGGCGCAAATACGGGCTGTGCACGAAAAGGAGGCGCATGTTATTCAGCTCGAGAAAGAGCTCGTCCTGCTCAAGAAGGAGATGGACCGGATGAAGAGCATGGATGCAGACTCGCGTGTGAAGGAGCTCATGGCCAAGTTTAGACAGTCTTAGATATTTTCGATGTGATCGAAGTTGTCTGTGTTGCCGAATACAAGCTGAAGTGTACAAAAGAGGCTGGTGGCTAAATCAATATGTGGTTGTGTTTTGGCAAGGTGATCAACCTTGATACGTTCACGCCCCTTTGCCCTCTCGACTACGACATGTTCAACAATACCCCTCATGTTAATCGAGCTGGAAACATCTCGTTCTTTGATAAAGAATTTCTTGCCGCTCTCAAAAAAGCTCCTACCTTGTCAGAGAATCACGAGCTACGAGAAGACCCCCCTGGTGACAATGCGGCAGGAGCTTCCGGTGAAAGTTCTGTTATCCGAGGTCCAGACATGGTTGGGATCCAGCGGGGAACATTTAGTGGACTCTCGTTTACGCGTTCTCTCCGGATGGCGGGGGATGCAAACTCGATCGTACAGGAACAGTTGACAGAGACAATGGCCGAACTCATACAGCTCATAGACGAGAAGCCCAGTCCTTATGCCTTGAGGGTGAACCAGCGTCGACAGATGATTGAACTTCGCTGGGGCTCGTGGATCTATAGCCGGCATCCCAACCTCCCGTTTCCTGATGGGTACTGGTTTCAGACCACCATAGTGGAGAACTGGAAGATGTTCTTCGTGGTTTTGGCAAGTCAACACTATAATAGGTGACCTATACTAATCGTTATTTATAGATACGCTTTGGGAAAGGACGGAGTGGCGAGGACGAGACCGATATTCGGTCCACTACTCTCCAGCAATGGGCACTCACTTTCACATACTTGGTCGGCAAGAAGACAACAGACAAAGATGGGGCCTTTGTAGGAGTTAAGCTTTTGCAACAAGGCGGTCTATTCGGCGAGATCAAACAGCATGTAGCCAAGCGCAAGTACCTCACATGCTCGCCACTTCTGAATCTCATTTCTCTTACAGTTATTATTGAATTCGGTTTGGAGCGCTTGGCAAAGCGCTTGCCGTCTATTGGCCGTCCTGAACTTCTACTGATGTTTCAGACGGGGTTTCAAATGACGGAGGTGCATGGCCGAATCCCTTTTCAACAAAACAACGTCGCCATGGTTTTGGTTCATTACATTGCTGCTCGTATGGGCTCGTTGGGATGGTCCAATGAAGACTATCGCAAGCTAGAGCATGTGAGTTTTATATCAACATTATTTCAGTATTAAACGTGTTCCCAGTACATGAAGCTGGAAGATTTGACAATCGAGCGTGAAGGCCACTGCCAGTGGAGTGTCATGGTGACAGTCAAGTATCGCAAGGTTTGTTCTTCAGCCTTGGCCATCTCTAATCTTGTCTAACCTGATCTAGGGATATAATATGACTGTCGACGGAGGACCGCCACAGAGATTTAAACTCGATCCAGTTACCAAGATCCATAACGTCTGGTTTGATGCTGGGATGCACGTGCTAGTATTTCTTTTGATGCGTGAAGCCTTGGAGGGTTGCAGCGTAAGTGTGTAGAAATTTTACGTGTGCTCGAAATGACTGGTTTTAGACACTGGAAGACATTTTTAATTACAAGCTACGAACGTTCCGGATCAAGCCAAGCAAGCTTAAAGAGCCACTGTACGTAACCTGGTCCACTTGAGCAAATTTGGGCTGACTAGCGCAGGTTTCTGGAGCGAGGTCCCAAGGGCCTTTACCTGAAAACTGGTGCTGCAAGTGCGACTGGGATGACTGCCTCATTACGAAGGCTGGGTAAATCTGCTGATATTGACAATGTGACTGGGCATGCTATTCGTCGTGAGACTGGAAACCGGGCAAGTCTATTAGACAGCTCTCGTGACTATTTACTAATGTGTCTCACAGACCGGGCTTGTTCTGGGTATGCATGTGGCTCAGGCCCTCCTTGGTCATGAAGAAGCGCAGAACACGTTCAGCCTGCACTACTCTCTGAATACGCTCAACCTGCCAGTCGTTCAGATGGCATCGGGAGAACTAGACCATACAGCTCCTCTTGCGAGCAAGGTAAAGCCAATTTGAACGAGATGTGCTAGGCTAACAACGCATCCAGATTGCTCTCAAACGTCGTACAAAATCACAAATTGCGGTGCACGTACTCATTCGGTCTAAGCGGGGCCAAATGCAGGAACCAGAGGATGAAGAATCCGACGATGATGGCAGCGATGCTGTGAAAGCAGTTACATTTGCTCAATCTAGCATCGATCAACCACCGAAACGAAAGATGTTCAAACTTTCAGCAGAGGATGTCGCGAAAGCTGAGGTGAGC
The DNA here is from genome assembly GCA_019616325.1 of Ceratobasidium sp. 394. Classification (NCBI taxonomy): domain Eukaryota; kingdom Fungi; phylum Basidiomycota; class Agaricomycetes; order Cantharellales; family Ceratobasidiaceae; genus Ceratobasidium; species Ceratobasidium sp. 394. The sequence continues at coordinate 9,274 of WSTG01000880.1, forward strand.
CAAGATAAATGACCTCCGACCTAATGCTGATCTCGTATATTAGGCGACCCCGACAGTTGTGCAATTTGATGCCGAGATCAACAATGCCTGGGAGGAGATCTTCAAGTTGTTACCAGAGCGTGCACGCAAGCTTAACCCTACACGACGAACAGGACTTATTACATCAATATTCAACAACTTCAAGGACGAACCGTCGTACAAACAAAATGAGCAGCTACTGAAACGGGTAAGGGCATGCTAGACATACAACGCACGCTAAATCTTGTTTTAAAGATCCAATCGAATATCGTCAGTCTCTCGCTCAAGAGGACCAAGGCTTTTGAAGCAGCCAAGCGCCCAATTCGCGAGCAACGAAAAAAGGAAGAGGAGCGTAGCCGGGTACAACTAAACCCGACCACCGAAGAGCACGACGAAGCTGTCAAAGAAATGCAGGAATTCAGCTACTCGGCGAAAAACTTGCCCAAACTGGATGTACGCCAGGTCAGCTTCAACCACTTTGCTCCGATTGTAGCTTGCTAAGTCCTTGTTCAGCTTCTTCTGAGCTCCTCGGCCATACGCAAGGTCAGCCGAGTGTGTTTTGCCATTTCTCCCCTGACCAGATTCAACAGGGAGCGCTTAGGAGTGGCCTTTTGACGCCAGCGTGTCAAAAGTTACTCTCCGATCCCAACCTCGACAAGATCTTAGAAGAGGAGCAGGACACAGACGACAAGGCTGAAGCGGCTCGTGCAGCTCAAGAGGACGAGGACGGTGATGCAGAAGAAGATATCACTTTTGGTTCAGCCGAGGAGCCCAACGGCCTTGCTATACAGAAGAATGTGCCGATGTTCAAGGACGTGGAGGAACTTGAAGTACTAGACGCAAACCTTGAAGAGACAATCATGTCCATGATGGAAGCGCTGTATCGACCAGTGGCGGTTAAAGCCATGGAGGACAAGCTTGCTCAGGTGAGTGCAATATCATCCAGTGGTTCAATGCTAATTGAACATAGGAGCATGGTGGGAAATACCCGTGTTTACTTTGTAAACGGCTCCCAAAAGAGTTGAAGCCAAATGGCAAATTTCACGACGAATTCACCAAAGCGTCTAGCCTCAGACGCCACTTGTACGTTATATTTAAATTTTTGAACACGCACTAATAGTTCATTCATAGGGCGGCGCATTCAGATTGGTTCCTACTTCGTTCTCATATGTTTACCGACGACGACTCTGAGTTCAAATGTCCGCTTGAACATTGTGACTTTCGGTATGGGGTTACTAACCTTTGATCATTTTGGTTGCTCACTTTGATACCAGGGCCGAGTCCATCCCCGACGTAGAGGAACATTGCATCTCGGAGTGCAAGGAACATATTTTATTCCAAGGTTTGAAGGCTGCACACGAAAAGCGCAAAACTCCTCCTGGTTCAAATGTTCGGGACGCTCTGAACGAAATCAAACGTACTGCGGAGCTTGCAGGGGACGGTCTCCAGTTAACGGATGATGAGATAGAGAAGATGGAGTGGTGGGCAGACTTGGACGACGAGAAGATCAACATGCTAGTGGAGAGATATGATGTAAGTCTTATATATTCCCAAGTAAATCTCTATTGATTTGGCATTAGGAGGATCGGGAAGAGCTGGTAAACCGCGCACCGGGTATTCGTCAGATGATGCGCGACGCTTTGGACCAAGTTGTCAATGGTCTGTTGAAGGTTCCAAATGCTGAAGACTCGATTGATGATATCGCAGCCGAGGCCTTGGCGGGTGGCATGCAGGCTAGAGTTGACGCTTTGGTGGAGAAAGTCATGGGTGACATGTAATGTCCATAAATTCAAGCCACTTTACATCGTAGATCAGAGCATTTCAAATGAGCATAAGCGCCAAGAGAGGTCGTGGCGAAAGGCTGTCTTGGCCACCATCCTCCCCGCTCCTACCATTTCATCTTCTTGGGAAACGGCACTTTGTTTCGAAACTTCACGTTCTACTCTACCTGCACGATTGATCAGTACCAAGAATGCCAAGAACCAAAAAGACTACTCCGGGCTTGACGCGTCGGAACACCCCAGCAGAGCGTGAAGTCACTAGCACCTCACAGACAGTCAAAAAGCAGCGTGTCACCACGACTGAAACCCAGGTCGCTCGAGCAGCCCGTCGCCGCGGCATGCATGATGTGGAATACAAGTGTACTGTCTTCGGTTGCGGTGGCACGTTTACGCGCCCGGGCAACCTGAAGCGTAAGCCAATGATTGTTTGTTTGTTTTTTTGGCTAACCTATGTGCAGGTCATATGAACTCACATGCTGGGCGTCTGCCGTTTAGCTGTGAATGGCCAAACTGCAACCAGGAATTCTCATGCCAAAAGAGCTACCAACGCCATTACGATACGCAACATGGGGGTGCAAAAAAGCCTGTGTGCCCTGGGTGTCATAAGGAGTTTTCCCGCAAAGATGCTCTTGATCGCCATTGTGAGTCCTTCCCAGTTATTTATTCTCTCATACTCAATCGTGGGGACAATGTATTGCAGTGAACTCAACTGCTGGATCACAATGTCACCAGCACGATGCTTCCGACTCCGAGGTTCCAGTCCCCGAGGCTCCCATCAGTCAACCAAACCAAGCCTCCGGGAGTACGTCAACAGCAGGCCAGGTTCCTCCACCTGCTTCGCCTCTTGGCGCATTGCCTACGGAATCGCCTACACCATCGCCCCCCACCTCGCCCTCTGTCTCCCTCATGACTCTGGAAAAAAATCCTCTGAAAATCAGAACACACACCCCGACACCTCCTTTGACCCCTCCACCCTTTTCCCCCCAGTCTTCCTCAAATTCTGCTTCGCTCCAAGCAACAAAGGATTACTTCAACTTTTTTAGCGATTGCAAGCTAGTCTGGAGATAAACTGGGGTTGCGGGACCTGGAGGTGCAAGCTCTGCCGTGCAAATTCTCCTTCGATTGGGCCAAGAGCGCTGGTGTTGAGTGGTTGTAAGACCTGCTTTGAGTTTCAATGCTTCCTTTTCGCTTCAAGTCTTGTGCTGCTGCGACCTTTTTATTTGTTATCGTATTCTCCAACTCGCTTTCGCGCTGTCATGTTCTATTATGTCCTCATGTTCTCTCTGCTATGTAACCTGGGTATGCTGTACCATGGCGTAGTGTGTATACACGTGGTTGGAACCGACGCCCAAACTCAAATCGAAATTCCTATGGATATATGCGTGGAGTGTACTCACGTGCTATCATCACTCCATGAAATGAAGCGCATTTGTAAGGGCTTTGCGCGCGCACCGCGCTCCCCTAGGACCGCGTCGAGTTCCAGGACCATATCGCGCCGTTTTCGGTCAAACGCGGAACTTGTAGCTCGCTTCATTCCGACTTTTCGTGATGCCCTCGTCGAAAAGATAGGACCGCACCCGCGATCCTGCAGGTGCACGCACTGCGCGTGCTTGAGCGCCACTCGATCTGTGTCCCCCAATGTGACGATTCAATAGTAAAATTTACAAAACAAAGCAAAATGTTGGACAAAGCGAGGAAATAATGTTCAAGATAGTTTCAGTCGTTGGCACATGCATCAGCGAACCCGTCAACCGTCGCGGCCTCCCGCTCCCGCTCTGCTGCACGCTTGACGCGTTCTACATCTCGTCTAGATCGTTTCAGCTCTCGTTCCCAAAGCGCCATGGCTTCTTCCTCCTTGACACCTGCGGTTCCACCAGCGCCAGCACTGCCAAGCCCGCGCAGGATGTCCTCTTCTCGTACACCTTCAGCCAACCCAACTAGTGGCTC
>WSTG01000881.1:0-13018 GCA_019616325.1 Ceratobasidium sp. 394
TCCGGCCTTTAGCCTCAAGCGCCAAGCGAACTACATTACTAAGCAGTCACATGACTAGTCTGAGTCCACTCGCTCAAGGTGGGCGTGCCCGGTCTCAGGGTTGTAGCAGGACACACGCTTGCCGTCCTCGGTGGGGTGAGGGATGCCGAGTGCTGGCCAGGGCACCAGCTCATCGTTGTGAACGACTCCCAAGTTCCTTGAGTACGCGTTTTGACCTGGAATGGCATAATCGTCACATATCCCCCCCAGCGTGAACTTGAGGGACTCACCTTCGCAATCACAAGTATAAGCGTAATGGACAGTGACAATCATCACATACCCAACGTTACGAATAGAGTGGAATTGTATCGCATGCGAGTGACAAAAATCCAATCCCTCGCCGTCATGCATATCGCAGAAGCGAGGCACGTTATTGCGGGCCCAGACGTTCAGGAGCACAAGGTCAGGGAGCAAACAAAAGGCACCAAAGGCAGCGGCAGACATGTTGCAGTAAGAGTAGGATGGGTAGATGATGAGTTTTACTGCGACGGTTCTGCGCTTTTATAGACAATGCTTACCATGAGTATGCGGCAGGAGGTTGCGTGACGACAGGGAAGTAACGAAGGGCCGACTCCAAGCTAACGACAGAGTCCTCGAAAGGGTGGTATCATTCGATTAGTCGGTTGCGTAGGAGCAGGAACCCAGCGCCGTCTCTGATCAGCGTGCAACGTGGTAATGCCAGGACAACCTTAGCCGTTAGGAGCTCCCAGCGGATACCACCGGAGTAATTGTTGTCGGGGATCTCGAGGTGAAAAGATACAAGGCAACCTCAATCGATCCTCAAAGGTGGGTTGCAAAGCCAAAAGAGTATAGCCCAAGTGCAGAGGCCAATGGGCAGCAAGATTCCACAGACTAGAGTGAAGGCGAACGACATGTTTGACTTAGAGAGGATTGATGCAACAGTCGTTCTTGCTAGTCGGTTCTTAAATGTCTTGAAACAGATTAAACAAAGAGATATATTGGTCTCCAACATGACAATTTCCATCTTCCTTCAGATAACTCCCATTCCTCTAAGCGCTTCTTCATCCAGCTGGTTTGGGCGACGTTCCGGTCTTGAGAAGGAATGAGTGTAGTGTGCTTCTGGTAGATAAGGCAACTTACTTGATGTGGGCTGCAGAAGGCCTAGCATTGGAAGACCGAGGAATCAGCTGAATCTGGCTGGGATTCCCATCTCCATCCATGTTGTAATGCCAGCTGGCGATGTAGCTATTCCGAATAAGGAAGCTTCCGGCCTCATCCTTTACCCATGTGTAACCAGGAAGCGCAGCGACTGTTTCCGCCAAAATCAGCTCATGATGAGCTCCGAGATGGGCTGACCCAAAATCATTCGACCTTCCACTGACATAAGGCCGGACAACATGGAACATCACAAGTCGGTTCCTCTTGACTCTCGGGGGGCGATGCGCTAGGCAGCAGATGAGGAGGAAGAAAAGGAGTAATGCCGCAAAGGGCAGAGTGAGGCTGAGGATGAGATTGAGCAAAGACAGGTTTGAGTATGAAACCATGGCTGAGTGGATGTTGTCTTCAGTAAGCTCAATGCCTCTTCTTATGCAGTCTTGGAAACGATCAAAAGGCGTGGATTTGTTATTCGGAACCATTAACGAAAACATCCACTATTCCTTCGACAAACTCTCCCGCCACCCTTCTGATCAAGAACAGAAGGTTCTCGGACCAAGAAGGCCGAGAAATTTCTTCCTCGGCAGGGGCGCCTGCCTGGGTGTTCCACCGCTCCCACAGATAGGTGCTAGTGTGCGTTGGCGGATTGTCCCCAAAGGGGTTGTACCTTTCCCCTTGCCCCCAGAACGTTTCCTCTGGCTTAGACTCCGGCTCCGGTTCCGGCCATTCCTCTATCACCTGCTCTGCTTCTTCGCCCCATCCATCACCTTCGCCATCCACATTCCATCCGCCCTCTCTGGCAGCTTCCCTTTGTTCCTCCCAGTAGTCCTCCCAGCCATTCTGGCCGCTCCGCTCCAAGACCTCTTGGACTTGGTGGTCGAGCCAAGGCTCGGGGGTGGACGACCGATTCTCCTCGGCGTCCTCGGAAGGTTTCCCTTCCTCGAGGTGCCTCCAGCCCAGGTCCGCATACACCTTCAAGACCTGTGTATGTTGAGTTAGATTGCGTCTTGAAGCTGTAATAAAATGTGTTACCTCGGCGCTGCTGGACCATTTGTCCATCAACAAGGGGTTGCGGTACTTCTCGCCGTCGCATGGCTCCGGGATATGGAAGCCGGTTGGCAAAAGGCAGCGAGGAGCAGCAGAGGCAGACATGAGGCGATTGGTAAGGGAAGGATTGGTGGTTGAGTAAGGTGATGAGTGAAAAGCGCGTTATTTTGCTCCTTTTATGGTTGTCGTTTTACTCTCCTTCTTAGTTAGAAGCGATAGTTGCTACGGAAGGAAAGGACATGTGATTTGGAAGAGTAAGATAAAGGAAAGTACAAAATCACACGACTATCCAGAAAGGAAGCATTGGCTTAAGCGGGAATACGAATAAGCGGCAGAAAAATCACTCATAAGCAACAAAGATGGAATGATTGACCCAGATCTACACATGAATATCCAATACCCCATATTTAACAAGGATTAGATTAGTTAAGGTTTGTGTGAGATCAGGATTCTGGCTGACCTGAAGGATTTGCTGCAAGTTGTTGTCCAGCTCAATGGAGACATCACCATCCTTATCAATTGGATCCAAGAGAGGGACAGTAGGAGGAGGTGAGGGGGAGTGAACGACGACCTCGGAGGAAGATCCGGAAGAAGTGGATGTCGACTTCTGCAAGGTAGCAGGAGCGGAAGCAGGGATGTACAAAGCAGGGCGTTGCCAGATCTGGGTGTCTGTAACGTCGGCCCATTGACGCAAATACTCATGCTTCCCAGGAAGAGAATTGGTCTGCCAAGCGAAAGGATCAAAAGCGATAAGGTCGTCATCTTCTTCAGAAGCGACCGGTCCTTCCGACGGAGAAGCAGGTGACGCCATTTGTCCTGGTTCCGGAATTTCTCCTTCCTCAAGCTCAATGTTGAAAATATGCGCAGGAGGAAGAGGAGGAACGTAGATAGGAGCAGGAGGGAGACGACGACGCCTAATGGAAGGTGGAGCGCCTGGGATAGCTAAGTTCAATCGCTCAATCATTTCTTCAGTGGAGGTGGACGCACTTTCACTGTCTGCTGAATAAGCAGTCCTAATTGGGACGTAACCGGGCGAAGATTCATCAGAGAAAGAAGCGAGCGAGTTGGACGGCGCCAAAGGAATATTTGAAACATCAGAGAGAAGCGAAGGCAGGCTGGTGTACCCGGAAGAAGGGTTATGCGAGGAAGCATTGCTACCAACGCTAGAATAGGAAGCTGCATAATGGATACCAGGTCCAGGCATGGGAACATCTGCAGTGTATTCGCCCACAGGGTTGATCGCATTAAGCGCTGTTAAGAACTCGTTTCGGTGAACCGCTTGTTCCAGGCCTAGGCTTTCAGAGAAGTTGATAACAAAGTACTTCTCCAGTCCAATAACACATTCATGGACTGCCCAGAGGCGAAGGCACTGAGTCATACAGATTACCCAAAATTGAGTGCGATGAGCGAATTGTTGAGCAGTTCCCACAGATGGAAAGGGGTCGACATAAGCGGAGCGACGAGTGATAGGATAGGCGCTATCAGGGAGAGGCCAGCATCCTTTGGCTTCAAGTTGGAGGAAGATGTTGGGCAAACCAAAATGATCAGCAGGGTCCCACTCAACGTTCATCCAACGGCAGGAAGTAGCAATATCTCCGGCTAAATAATAAACAGATTTGACAGCATCATAGAGTGCAGTGCCTGCGTCATAGGAAAGATAATAAAGATCGCCACCCCAGGAGCGGGAATAGTCAATATCCCTGGGATAATCAAAATGTCGTTCAAGAATAGACGTAGCAACGGTGTTAGACGTGGTGGGGACGATTGTGCTGCTTGTGCTGAGTCTTCCAGAGATTGTAAAAGAAGTTGATACCATCGCTGCATTCACTAGGGGAAAGGCGAAGCATGGTCTGCGACTTGAACTGGAAGGCAGGCATAGCAGGGTGTATATAAAGTGAAGAAAGTGTTTGTGAAAGCGATAAGAGAGTAGATAAGTAGTCGACTTGTTGAGGAAAGAAAGCATGCAGAGGCTGTCTTCAGTATTCTTTCGCTCGACGACTGTAGTTAGCGAGGAGTGAGATCATAGTATGAGTATCCATGCCAAGCATACAACCGTAGTGCGATTCCAGTAACCGCGGAGATGCATTTACTCAGGTAAGCGTCTTAGATTTTGCTAGACGTTTCTGGCGATCCCAGTCTTTAAGGACTTCAGGGGCATTTCACAAGTGCTTAGCAGTCATCCATTGGTCTTCATCAGGTGGATATCCTAACCATCTGACTTTATATAGCTTGACACGTTTCTTTCATCGGCGCTCATATCCTTCGTCAACTATCCTTTCTACTTCATAGGTATTCATGTCCTTTTTGCTGTCGCAATAAAGGGGTAAATCGGGGCGATCCTTGAATTCAGCAGTGGGTCACCTGTACAGGGCAAGGTGAGCGATGTTTATCACAGGGTGTTGCGTGTAATTGTCAGGCAAACGCAAGCGATAGGTTACCGGAGAGATCTGTTCTAAAACATCGAAAGGCCCATCATATAATTGATCGAACTTTCGTCCTTTGCCTTTGAGGCATTTGTTGAGATTCAGGGTCTTGACATTAATTAGAACTTGGTCTCCCGGTTGGAATTGTTCAAACTTGTGATGTTTATTGTATTGTTTGAGTTGATGCACCTGTGCGAGCCAAATTGCATCTTTAGCCATTCCTCGAGCTGCTTTCATGTTGTCTGCAAAGCTCTCGGCTGTTTCGCTTTCAATGCATGGTATGTGATGTGAGGTTTCGCTGAGCAGGTGCGACGGGCGTAGAGGTTCGAATCCTCTCAATAGGTAAGCAGGAGTAGACTTGGTGGCGGAATGCTTCATGGTGTTATATGAGAACATCAGCGCGGGCAGCATATTCTTCCAATTACTCTTGGACTTGTCAATGTATGCACGAATCATTACTTAGAGCACTTGATTCATGACTTCAGTCTGTCCATCTGCTTGTGGATGATAGGATGTGGTGATAGATCGCTTAATTCCAAGGATGGATGTAAGATGATCCCAAAATGCACCGGTCCATCTAGAGTCTCAATCACTGATGACTTGTCTAGGTAGGCTGTAGTGGGACCAAATGTAATCTCGGAATATCTCAGCAGTCTGAACTTCATTAATGGAAGTCCTGCAGGGAACGAAATGAGCGTACCGTGTGAGTTTGTTGACTATTACTAGTATTGCGTTATATCCATCACTTTCCAGTAAGTCCATGATGAAGTCCATCGATAGTACTTTGAACAGTTGGTCAGGGATAGGAATAGGGTGAAGGTATCCTTTCATTCCCGATCGATTGGGCTTGATCTTTTGGCATAGTGGACAAGCGCGTGAGTACTGTGTGACGTCTAGTTCCATTGTCTTCCAGTAATAAGTCTCACAGAGTCGGTTATACAAGCAAGTGAATCCTGGATGAGCTCCTTCAGCAATGAGATTATGGGCTTCATCCATGATTTCTTTGCGCAACAGTTTAGGTACACATAGTCGAGGGTTTCCTTCATTCCCTTGAAAATACAATAATCCATTGTCCTCCACATAGTACTGAGGATATGGAGAGTTTAACGGGTTTGACAACTTGCAGAGTGCCTCCAATACCTTAGTTAGATGTTCATCCTTTCCGTATCCGAGGTTGAACTTCTCTATCTCTGATGCGTCTATGGAGATTAGGAGGTTGTAGGATGCCAAAGTGTCATATTCAAACAAGAATCCATTTTCCAGTTTGACTTCGGATCTAATGATCTCATCGTGTGGGAACCCGTCTGAGTGGGATATTATGAACCATGATACGACTTCCTTAACGTCTGTCTCGAAGGTAGGACTGACTTCTTTGTAGAAGTTCCTAATGGTGGCCTCATCAATGCTAAGCTTGAGTGGTTCGAGCTCAGGTGGGTTTGGATTGTCCGATTTGGGAATGCGATACAGGATGCACGAAAGTGAATCAGCATTATCATGTACTCGTCCTGCCCTATGGATGATCTCCATGCCAGGATATGCTTGATAAATCAATCCCCACTTCAGAAGTCGTTGGTTATGTGCTGAAAGGTTTGTGACCAGGTAAGGGTGGCGTGGTCTGTAATGGCAGAAAACTTGGCGCCCTCAAGGTAGACTTGGAACTTGATAAGGGCTTCTTTTAAGGCTAATGCTTCTCATTCAGTAGTGGAGTATCGCCGCTCTGCTGGCTGCAAAATTTGTGAATAGCAGGCGATAATTCGCTCGACGATGATGAAAGTTTTCTCCCAGTTTCCAGGATTGCATACCTTATCCCCCCCAGCCACAACTTCCTTATCTGAGTTTGTCGGTATACAGAATCATGGTGGTGGATCCCCATGCTCCCTGGCAGCTTTGCAGCGCTCGTATATTGGGGTTCCGATCATATCACCTACTTGTACAGGCTGCTTTTGTTGCAGAAAAGCTGCAATGCATGCTTCACTGGCGTCTGTATAGACGCAATAAGGCATGTCAAGCACTGGATAAGCCAGGACTGGGGATGAGACAAGTGCTTGTTTAGCCAAGTTGAAGGCTCGTTCTTCATCTTCTTCCCATTTCCATGGCACGTCCTTTTTGACTAGAGCGTAGAGTGGTAACATTATCCATGTAAAGAATGGAATTATACTTGCAAAGTAAGTCATGAGTCCAATGAACAACATCAGTCCCTTTTTGTCCCCCGGAGCTGCTTGTTTCATTACCGCTTCCACTTTATCTTTGTGGACTGAGAGGCCAAGGCGAGAAACCTGATGGCCGAGCAGTTGCAAGGATTGATACCCAAAATAGCATTTTGGCGGGGACAAGGTGATGCCAGATATAATGATAGCAATCAAGACTTTATCGATGTGTGTAAGGTGCTCGTCAAAAGTCTTGCTAAAGATAACAATGTTGTCAATGTAGACTAGAGCGAATATCCAGAGGAAAGGTGCTAAAACCTTCTGCATAACTCTCTGGAATACTGCAGGACCTTTTCGAAAACCAAAAGGTAATCGGTCGAATTGGAACAATCCTTGGTGACATTGAAATGCTGTCTTCAGAAGATCTTCTTTCTTTATTTCAAGCTGAGTGAAACCAGCAAGGGCGTCTAAGGTGCTTAGCCATTGTGATCCTTCAAGAGCGTGAAGGATGTCGGTTTGCTTGGGAAGAGGGAATTCGTCTGGAATAGAGATAGCATTGAGTCGCCGGTAGTAGATGCATACTCTAGGTTTTCCATTTCGATAAACGATGATAACTGGAGAGCTCCATGGACTTTCAGATTCGCTAATTACTCCTAGCTCCAGCCTCTTGTCTATCTGAGCATCGACAGCTTCTCGTTTAGCTGGAGAGAGTGAATATGGAGCCATGGAGATTTCTTTAGATCCGTCCCTGAGCTTTATCTCGACTTTAGCTGGATAGTCGCCTAGTCGTCCATCGAGTCCAAAGGCTTTATGATTCTTTAGGATAACTTTCTGAAGTGGGTCCTTCTGGTCGGTAGTTAATTCAGGACCAAAACCAATTTCCTCTAATAGTTTGGACTTCGGAATGTCCTCCAGCTCTGGTAATTCAGCTGTTTTAGGTCCTCCTTTTGCAGGACGCATAAAGTCTTCGTCTGCCTCGATGGCCTCGACAGGTTCTTTCTTCTCCTTGCTTAGAGTATATAGGTTCTGGATGAACAAGACTTCGGATTTGACAGCTTCTATGGAAGCAGCATCAAGATCAGCTTCCTTAGCGAGAGCCTTGTCCGGACTGTGCATGAAACCCAGTATTCGTCCGGCTTGAAGACGAATAGGAATGCCACTGAAATTGTGAACTTGCAGTTTAGGGTTATTGGTGTTGATTAAGCAGTCTGGAACAGCAAAATAATCCTCATCCTTAGTGTTGGAGAAGAAACATTCGACATAACCATCTTCCTGACCCGGATCAAAAGTAGCTTTTACTTGAATGAGTTTCATTGATTTGGGAGGAATGGTGATAGTTTTATAGTTTCGTGCAGGTACTGAATCCTCTGGCTGAACTCTGGATGTTCGCACTGTCTTGAGCTTGCGGCGGCGCATGGTTCAGTGCTTAAGTCTACTAGAGTGACAGCATAGAGCTTGCACGGCGAAAGTGTTTCCGCTAGTGTCACTCCTAGGTTCGGACGGAGTGCAGACAACAGGTACCTTTCTTCCTGAGTTTCCCATACCTACAAAAGTACTATTTTGCTCTCATAGTAGCAAAAGCTGATATTGGTTTCCGAAATCGTTGCCTAATATGAAAGGCATGGTCATTTGCTCAACCACGTATGCTTCGACTAGTAACTCTACTGGTCCTTCTGCTGTGTCAAAGAGGAGGGGAACAGTAATGTAGTCATTTACAAAAGAGTCACCAGTGACTTGAATAATCTTGATCTTTCGTCCTACCCTGGACGGAGGTTTTGGATCCAAAGAGTCGTAGGTTTTTTGACTAATCAGAGTGATGTCCAATCCAGAGTCAAAAGTTATGGAATGAACTTTTCCTTTGGGTCCTCCGATGTGCCCTTCGACAATAGAAGCTATGGTTCCCATCCAGGCTGTTCCAGGCGGGCGTGAAGTAAGACGTCTAAGGATGACCTTGCTTCCAGTGGTAGTAAAGTCCTTGGAGCCTCAGGAAGCCTGAAGCTTGTATGACTTAGCTAGTGCTCGTCAGGTAGGTACGGAAGGCAAGGTGGGATGAACAGGGGTAACAAGTGCAGTAGATACGATAGCAATACCGGTGTTTACTTGCCCTTCAGACTGCCCCTCCAAGACATCGGTCGACTTCTCGGATTCAGCAAAGGGTGTTTCGCTGGAGACAGTCGAGGATAGAACATTGGAGGGCAACTCAAAATCCTCCTGACTGGAGTCGGAGTCGCTCTCTTCTTCCTCTGGTTCAGAGTCTGTCTTGGAATTGCTCTCACTGGATTCATTGCAGGAAGATTGAACAGCGTAGAGTTCATCGTATTCGTCCTGAGCGGCTAAGTCTTCCGGAGATGCAGAAGCCATTTGAGCTTTGGCCTCAAGAGAGTTCTGGCGCGACTTGCGACATTCGTCATCCCAGTGATCTCCTCCACAATGTTTGCAGGGTCTGGACGGATTAGGCTTGGTTTGGCTTGGGCAAGTCCAGACCTTAGGTTTAAATTTCTGTGGAGAAAATCTAGGTTTAGGTAATCCTGGACTGGATCCAACTAGGTGAGCTTTGGCTTTTCCTTTGCCTTTCTTGTCAGATTTCTTGAATTTAGAAGCCTTAGAAAAGTGAGAGTTTGAGCGATGTGAAAGTTTACACTCAAGTCATTCAAGGCGGTGTTCAAGTTGGCTATTTCCTTTGCCATCACTTTTAGCATTAATGAGAGCATCAGAGTGTTGTTGAACACAGTTAATGAATTTGGTCCATTGCCCACCCAGGTCGTCGGTTCGCAAAATGACACCCCATTGCTGTGGAGCACCTTGGAGAATTTCCCAGATAAGAGGATCAAACTCCCAAGTTCGGAGCAAGGTAAGGTGCAGTTTCTTGCAAACCACATAATCAACGGGTTTCTCGTTTTCGTGTCCTCGATCGCGGAATCGAATGCGATTAGCTTTAGCTATTTCCGCAGCACACCATGCCGGATTCATGAAGTGAGTCATAAGAGCGGCTTTGAGCGTAGCCCATGAATCGATCATAACTTGATGATCAATGAGGGGTAAGGATTGATACCAGCTAGATGCGCGTTCAGTGAAACGCAAAGGTAATAGACGACCTAGTTGTGACTGCACGATTCGGCTTTGTTCCACAATCATGTTGACTTTTCCCATGTAATCGAGAATGTTATCATCGTCTCCATCAAATTCTGGTAGATCGGAGATCTTAAGCTTGGGGTCGACATGTAGAGGAGCCGGTGCAAATGGTTGTTGCGGTGCCGCTGCACCTGCTTGTCCTTGAGGATCAGGTCCATTTCCTCCTCCACCACCACCTCCACCTCTGCCCCTGTGCCCTCCTGGGGGTCTGTTTCTTCCTGGTCCTCCTGGTCCGACCTGTCGGTGGCGGTGACGTCTTCTAATAGGAGCGTTATCTGGGGATCCTTTGTCACCAGAAGATCCATCCAATGGGTCATCCTTTCCAGGTTTTCCAGGAGTCTCAGGAGGAGGAGGTCCTTCCGGAGGTGCGGTGGCTGAATGGCGAGAGGCGGTTCACTGAGACGGTTTTGATTTATGAGACTGAGGTTGGCTATGAGGTTCTCCTTCACTTTGTTCAGGATCTGAGGCTAAGGGACTCAAGCGTGCTGGCCTGTAATAGGAGTCACCAGAACCTGACACTCGATGAGGAGGTTCGTCCTTAGCTGATCCAAAGAGGTACTGATTTATACTCATTGGAGCTGTTTCTCCTACAATATTGGCAAGGCCGGTCCTTTCTCCTGCGCTTCGCTTTAAATGTTCAGCTAGATTAGTGGCTGAAGGTCTAGGTTTCTTCCTCTGCTTTCTCTCTAAGTTCTCCAAAGGATTAGCAGGAGGTCGAAGCAGCACTGGTTGGCAAGGACTGGGCAAGGTCCAGTCATATAGGACAGAATTCTCAGGGATACAAGTGAATTCATCTTCTAATCCGGTGGAGAAAGGATTTCAAAAACGTCGCTGCTCAATGTAGGGCTTCCTTTCTGTAGAGGACGCTACAGGAGGCGACTGGGCTGGTCTTATGTACTGACCATGGCGATCCCTTACACCACTGAAATGTTCCTGCCAATTTGAAGGTCCAGCTTGGGCCGTTGTATCGTAGGTCTCAGTGCGAGTAGCGAATGACTTCGTGACGTCTTCTTTAAGCTTGCTTGTGGTCGGAGTCCATAGAGTGCGAATCGTAGTTCCCATGATGCTAGGTGAGGTTACTCTTATGACTTTCCCTGGATTCATCATGATTTCTGAGGGATCTTGTATGATCTTGAACATGGTCTGTGATTCGATGTCAAAATCATAAACGTCACCTTCTTCCCAAGGTCCTGCCTTTTCAGGATCTACTAAATGGTCACGTGTGTCCTTATCAGCTTGCGTAGTATCTACTGGTGTTATCGGCTTGTCCTCCCTGGGTGGAAGGCTGTGTTGAAAAGCTCCAGGAGGTACGGAGATTGGAGATAAGGATAAGCTTCGTTCCTGGTTCATACCTTCCAGACCTAATGTGGATACTGGGGCAGAAGGTAGGGCAGGAGCTGCAGGGGACCTATCCGTGGGTCGCAGGTTCTTGAATCGTTCCACAAGTGAATCTTGAGGAAATACGTCTGTGATATTGATGGTTTGTTCCCGGGAAGGAGCTGTAGGGGATGCGACTCGTCTTCTCGGACTGTTTGTAGTTCCTGGAGAGGATGTCCAAGACCTAAGCGGGGTCCGTGTGCCATACGTAGTAATGATATCATCGGGAGCCAAAGGACTAGCCGATGGTACTGATGGTGCTTCAGGAGTCAAGGGACTAGCTGAAGGTACTGAAGGTAAAGGCACAATTGATTGACTAGATCTAGTGGAAGTTCGCAAAGGTGTCCTTGGGCAAATTTCCACTGGTGGGGCCATAGCTTGCACAGTGACATCTTCTTGATTGGATGAAGTTCTCGATGTGCTTCTTGAAGGGAATTGCTGTTCCACCACTACTGGCTGTCTTGAGGACGTTCACGATACAACGGATACTGGACGTGAAGGCGGCAAGGGTTTGTCCAGAGGAACAGTAGAAAGGGATGAACTAGACCGTTTCTCGGCTTGCGAGGAATGCCTGGATGAAGTGGTACGCTCCACTAGATGCAGCTTAACTCCTTCGATCTCAATAGCTTGAGGAGGAGATGGCTCTAGTTCAGACTGAGCGACCACTAGCTCCTTACGGAGGCAATAGGCTAAGAAACAAGTTACATCGTCTGCAAATAAGGTAGCAGCCACCATAAACTGTTTGCTGTCAAAGCTAGAACTTAGAATCGGCCAGACGGGAATTAGAGGAGCATTTCCTCGGTCTTCTGCACTTAATCCTCGCTGCTTATTCCTTAAGATCAAGATCAAGTCATAATATGGCTGCCAGTCACTGTAGGAGACAGCTGGGTATCCTTTACCATCGACTTGAACTAGAAAGCGAGGCCTGAAGATGCAAAGCTCTTCCAATAAGCGTAATTCATTTTTGACTAGATGCTCAACCTCTGTTGTGAGATAGAGGGAATGATCTGGGGAAGGATCAAATCGAGAATATATGATTCGTCCTATTCGCCGAGCATTTCATCGGGCTTCGTTATTTACTCCTCCTGCTGCATGCAGCCATGATATGCGGGTAGCCTGATTTGGCGTAAAAGTGTATCGCTTAGCTAGTTCTTCCGAGAGGTCATAATGAGGAAGGCGAGCGGACAGGGGTAAATAACGTGAAAGGCTTTCTACCAAGTCCAGAGTGTTGGCTGTTCGGAACGGTGAAATGGATTGATGTGGGTCTGGAGTGACATGTTCTGTAGTGGATTCCATGAAATTGCGGTTGCGATCGATAGCGGGTGCTTGCAATTCATATGTAATATCAGCGCGGGATATGCTGTGCGATATTGGTTGTTGGGAGCTGGCACGTGACAGTTGTGATGAAGGATGCGCCAGTCCCGGTGAGGGAAGATGTGTTGACATGTTGAAACCTTAGCAACGTATGTTGATAACCGTGGGTACCTCAAGGTGGTCACCAATGTTACGCTGGTGTCAGAATCGGAGTTTGTAGATGACGGCTACCTTGTGTAGTTGGTTGACTCTAACACCAGTAACAGGGGGTGTTCTCGCTTCATGAGACGGCGAGAACGGAGTTCGTTTAACCCTTAGGTTATAACACACGTAGAGCTGTAACTTAATACGTCCACACAGGGGATGCACAAACAATACTACACAGAGGGACGAGCCACAGCCGAGTCCGTCTATGCTTGGTTG